>BDIU01000103.1:149449-330439 GCA_002118135.1 Trebouxia sp. TZW2008
AACAGACAAGTTTAAGATGACTGCAAAAATCACCTGGGCTCTGGAGGCAGTGATGCCCTCCTCAAGGACTGTGACTGCCTGCTGCAGGGCTTGTGCCCTTTCCTTGAAGATTGCCAAGTCTGCCTTGCGGCTCTGAAACTGTGTCTGTATAGCAGCGTGAGTCTCTTTAACAGGGCAGACTTGAGCAGATGCAGCAGCTCAATGCTGCGTCATTCAGTGGCAGCAATTGCGCCAGCCACTTGTTTGAACAACAAGGAAGCAGGGTTTAAACAGAGCCATAGAGCGGCAAAGCATATGGCTTGCAGCAGCAAAGTGCAGTTGCAGCAGTTTGCATTGGCTTGGTGAGCCAAAGGTACTGATACTGGATAGCTGTGACTTGTTTTAGTCACTTGCTGCAATAAAGTAGGCAGCTTGATATAGGCAAGAGCAGCTGCCCACCTGATTGTGTAGGGACACCTGATGAGGCTTGTTGTGCTTCTGCTCCTCCTGCATTGTACAGTGGCAAATTTTGATTGATGCATATTGGACAGGTGCTGCACGGCGCATGTGGGCTGTGCCTGTACTGTAGAGGTGACTGTGATCACGGGCTGTGGCCGCTCGCTTTCTGCTTCCTGGCGTCGTGTGCAACCAAGTTCAAAACGTAATTGTACAGAGATGCACATCCGAACGTGGAATGCATACTTCTCTGAATTCTGCTTTGCTTGCTGATTTCAGACCCATCACTTGCAGAGTGGGCATCTTGAATCAGCTGTGTCTTGTGCCAAAATGCTATGCTGAAGCTTAATCGGCAAGAAGATGTGCACGACGCTTGTTGCCAACAATGATGGCTGAGACTGTAGCACATGGCGTGGGCATACGCTGCTTCAGCTGCAAAATTGTGTCTCTCATACCCTGGGTATTACAGATGCATTGTGCATATGTCGGGACCATCACCTGCAGCTTTTTGCACTTTGCACGCATTTGCCTCAGCTGCTTGGCATGGCCAGCAGCATCGGTCTGGTTGTCTTGGCCTTGATCTTGCAGCTGACACCTGGATGCAAACCAATGCAGTCAGTCTGCCAGCAATGCAATGTGTCATTTGGCAGCGTCTTGATTACCTACTGCATCTGACATGAGCTCATGCAAATGTTACAACTAGAAACTTGCCACATTAATACTCTGAGGCATAGTGGCAATGAGCATGCACTGCTGGATCAGGAATTGTTATAATAAGCAGAAAGATAAAATCAAGCCTCTGGCACACTCACAATGCGAAAAGTGTATCAATGCCAAAACATGCAAACTCTAGAAAGCAAGGTATGAAACCTGTGGAATCAGATGTTGCCTTCACCTTGCCAGTATGTCGCTCAGCTCAGGTACATGATTGAGCAGGGCTCTCAGCTCTGCTTCAATATGACTCTTACTGTCTTGTAGGTCCTCAATGGACTTTTGGGTGACTTTGATCTCCTTTTCTTGCCGATGGATAGAACCTGTGACCTCTTGCTCTTGCTGTGCGAGGCAGAGCATCTCAGCTTTTGCCTCCTTTGCTGCTGTAGTTTGCAGGGCAGCTTTGGCCTGCAGCAGATATACGCTTCTTCTGTGTACAGCAACCAATGACACAAGGCGTCTGCATCCGCATGAACACGGGCAAATCTACCAATGTTTGAAATGGATGATCTGCTGTCCCCTTCCCCCCCCCGCCTTCAATGCCAACCCCAACCTGCTTTGAAGACTATGCTGAAGCCTGGTACTTTGCTTCTCTCCAATCAATGGTGCAAGCTGTAGACTTCAAATGACGGTATGAATCTGCTGCCCAACTGCTGCTGTGCTACGAGCATGACCATAGATGATGACATTGACAATTACTTGAATGTGGGAAAACCTCAAACAGGCTCTACAGCTCACATTCGCACACAGCTTTCTAAAAGCCTGCCACTGAATGCAATCGCATGACAGCAGGGCTGCATGTAGGACTGTGTGCTACGCTTACCAGCATTGTATGGGCTTGCTTACCTGCAGCTCTTGTAAGCGTGCCGTGTGTCCTTGTAGAGTGTCTTGCTTGGTGCGCAGCTGCTGGTGCACAACACTGACATCAAGGCCTTCTGCTTGCTCTGTGGCCAGCATGACTTGGTCTGATGCTCCCTCTGCCTGCACTCAGTAACACTTGACCAGATGCTCACTCTGTGGGATACACTGCGTAGGGTGATTTGCTTAGTGTGCAGTTGTTGGTGCGCAGCACTAACATCAAAGCCTTCTGCTTGCTCTGTGGCCAGCATGACTTGGTCTGATGCTTCTTCTAACTGCACTCAGCAGCATTCACCTCCTTGCATTGGGCGAGCCTTGTTTTTGGTGTTCACGTGATATGTCTTTGGAAAGACAGAGTTGCATATGGTTGGCATGATGGCACATGGACAACTGCCACCTGTCAGGGTCATACTGTATGGCAAAGACCAGGCAGCAATGTGGGCAGGGCATGTCATGGCCTCACTTGACCAAAGCACACAGATGGAGACATGCATGCCAGGCGTATGCGTCTGTGACTGTTAGTGATACACAGCCTACCTGGTTGCTCAACTCTTCCTGGTTCTGTAGCAACTCTTTCACCTTGGTCCTGCACGCACAGCAGCAGAATGTCAACTCACTTGATGCCAGCCTAGCCGTACATCAAGTCTATCATGCAATTCTTTGCAGGCATTGAGCTTGCTGTTATCAAGCTCAAATTGATCCTGCACAAACACTAGCAATCCAGCATAGCTGTAGAAAACAGATACGACAGCAATAAATCTTACATCCCAGGCATCCGATTTGTCTGCCACATGTAATGCAAAATTGTTTTTGTCAGGGTAGTGCACTACGCATGAATTCTGCTGCTGCTACAGGTCACATGTAAATTGGTTTGAGAATGCAACATGGGCAATGTATGGTACGGTCTTAACAACAAAAAGGGGTGCTGTTGTATGCTTGCCTGGCAATGTTGCATTGTTGTTTTAGGCTGTGAGCCTGTGCATCAGAGCTGCTGGTGCTATCAGCGCAGGCATCCACTACTGCCTGGCTCTGCTTCAGCCGGCTTTGCAGCTCCACCAAAGTTGCTTGACACTGGCTGCAGGTCTGCTCCTTGACCTGTGCATACTTGCTGAGCTCATGCACCTCCTACAGGTAAGAGAGGAGAAGTAAGGTGATGCATGAATATGTGTCAAGCAGCCATGCAGATCCATGATTGCAGCTTGTCGCTGATCATGTATCTGTTCCTTAGCCTTGGCATGGTGCTGAGCTGATTCACATCCTGCAGTTCAAGTATGCCTGGATCCGTCTCAGGCAGCCTTGTAGGTCTGCCATTGAAGCTTGATACTGGCTGCAAGTGCGCCTGAACAACAACAGGCCCCAGTCCGTTAGGGCTCACATCAGTGGCAGGGGTCCTGTTCATGGACTTCCCAAGACCCTTTGATCGAGCAGAACAAGAAGACTTCTGCATGCTTTGGCCAGCCAGCAAAGCTGTTTGCATGTGCCACACAGCAGCAAGTCATGCAGTCACCCAGCGTTGTGCCATACGCAAACCATAGATAGCAAGCAGCTCCATGCTCAGCATGCTACCTCTTGCATGGCTTCTACCTCTTCTTGAGCTGCGCTGTAGGCAGCCAGTGAAGCTTGCAGCCTTGTCAATTGAGCTTGAGCCTGCTGAGAACACTCTTTGGCCTGATGCAGCTTGGCCTCGGCTACTGAAGCTTCCTCCTGCAGAAAAGACAGCACGACCTCAAGACATGCGCCTTTTGCTCATCCTCCAGATGCAAGCAGCACATACTGAATTGTTTCACGTCATTAAAGCTTGCAGCCTTGTCAGTTGAGCTTGACCCTGCTGAAAGCACTTGCCTGCCTTATGTAGTTTGGCCTCAGCTGCTGAACCTTCCTCCTACGACCACACAGCATGTGACTGTCGGTCATCTGGGTCAGGCAGTCAGCACACGTGCAAGCGTGCCAATCTGCTAAAAACAAATCGGCATCTCATGAACAATTCAACTTTTTGGGGACAAACAGCAGCCTGCAATTTGTCGACAGCAGACCCAACCCAGAAGCAACCATCAACAGGACCATCTAATAAAGGTTGTTGGATATAAGACTTTGACAGTCTGAAACAAGGTTGCAAGTGACACAGGATGGGCAGAGGCCACAAGTGACTGGCTGCCGGTAGATTATGGGAACTAGCCGCTTCATGCCTATTTTTGGCACACAAGCACGTGACAAGGACTGCTGCATAGTGATCTGGTTTGTGTTACCTGCAACTGGTCAGCTTTGATCTTCTTGGCCAGGGGGCCAGTTGCAGCCTGACTCTGACCTCTCCAGCCTCCCTGCACCATGTCGCATACATCTGTGCTCTGATACTGTATCATTGCAGTGAATCACCATACTCTTCATCTTAGTGAGTGATACTGTGAAATACTTGCGTATTGGGTATCACGTCTTGGCCCTTATTGCGTATCTCACGCTTTGCAGTGCATCTCAGTGATTCATACTCTCAAAATTTGCGTATTGCATGTCATGTATTGAGTATTACAGATGGTGATCCACTGTATCATTGTATGTGAGATGTTGACCATACAAAGTGCCACAAGACCCATAGACAGTACAGACGGCTGGTGCAATGCTGCCTGTGTGGCAGCTGTTGTTGCACAACATGGCAGATGCCAGGATGTCATGAGTTGTCAGCCTGCTCAGATATACATGGATACAGCCTTATAGCTTGCTACAAGGTTTGACTGTGGGCTGCAGTACTTGCGTGACATTGAACATGGCTTGTGTTGAAAAGTTTTGACTCGACAGTTTGTGAAAGTGTGCAAGGACAAAGCCATGTGTCCTGCCAAGACATGCCACCTAAAACAATCTGAAGGCAGCTGCATGCTGCCTGGGCGGCTGATCTTGTCGTCCAACGTCATGCATGCCAGCTTGTGCTGGGTTGATGGCTTGGCAATGCATTCAAGGCACAGACATGCCATCTGCTGCAAGGGATGACAGAAATAATGAGGCTTGAGTGGCACCTGCATGCTGCCTGGCCGGCTAATCTTGCCGTCCAGTGTCATGCATGCCAGCTGGTTCTGAGTCATCAACATGCTGAAGAAGACTAGAGCACAGGCATGCACGCTAACAAGACATCTGATCAAACATCAATTAGATGGCACCTGCATGCTGCCTGGGCGGCTGATCTTGCCATCCAATGTGATACATGCCAATTTGTGCTGAGTCACCAGCTTGGCTGCTGTGTTGTCGTCCCTGGCAATGACTAACCCTCCAAAGGCACGCACCATAGCTGCATGATGTGCCTGGTCATACTCCAAAAGCTCAATTGGGATGATCACACTCCCTGCAGACAGAACGCAGATTGAGGCATCAACGACTGCCCAATAATCCCACTCTCCCAACAACTAGACAAGAGTGTGCGCCTGGTCACACTCTAGCAGCTCAGTTGGGATGATCACACTGCCTAAAGACACAAACAAGGATGAGTCCTATACAGTTGCACATATTCAGCTACGCCACGGTTATAATGCTACTGTGGTATTACGCTATTGTAGCATAATACATGCCAAAACATGCACTTTTTGGCATGCTCAAGCGATTCTTGCACCAGGTTGTTGTAAGTCCCTTGCGCTGTATTGTCACATGCTGCACATGTTTCATCTGCTTTGACAAGGAACACGCCAGAAGCATATTGCTGATTATTTTCATGGTCACAACATGGGCATAGTTGCGTAGCTGGCTGTTCAAGTGAATTTTATTTTTCTTGTCTCCTTCTTTTACAAAGCGTCTATCCTGCAGATCACCAATTGAGCTGCTGGAGTGTGACCAGGCACCAGCTCTTGTCTGTTATCTGACTTCATGCTTGTCGTCATTGAAGGCTGTGACTAAGGCATTTTTGCATGGATCAGAACCCTAAAAAGACTTTCCATAATTGCCTCTGTTGCTGTAGCTTGACACAGGTATGCAGACGCTGCAGGTCCCAAATTAAATCACTGCGTGCAGCAGCATACAACAAGAGAGCTATTGTCACCAGGTGCAAGCATTGTTCAAGCATGTTTGTTTTTGTGCAACCTATCATAAGTGTGTAGCCGCGGCAATGTCAGCAGACACCTCTTGTGCCTCAATTTGTCACCGTGCCTACAGCACCCACCTGGTGCAAGCAGGGCTTGAGCATGCCTCTGTTGCTGTAGCTTGTCATAGGTATGTAGACGCTGCAGGTCCCAAACTCTAAGCGCTTTGCTGCTGCGGCTGTGTTGGGCATGCCAAGCCAGCAGCTCTGCTGCACCCGCTGCAGTGTTCGCCAGAGCTATGCCCAGCTTGTCACCTGAACAGCACACAGACGCAGAGTAGTATAGGCAAAGACAGCTGTTGCCGGACAGATGCTATGCTAGAATCTACAGGAAAGTGTTTGAGCATACACTTTCGAGGAGGAGGAGGAGGAGGAGGAGATTTTTGCATGGTCCAGCCAGACAACAAGTCTGATTGCATGTGCCATAACATGGCAGTGAAAGGTGCTCTCTCAAAACCAATCCAATCATTTGAAAGTGTCCCCTCCCTGGCCAAAATGGAGAGCAGTGCCCATGATGTTTCACAACATCATCATGCTGTGCTTATTCATGTCAATATTGAGCGTTTTTCATGCTGATGCACTTATTGCAAGCATCAGACAGGCTCCCTGGTATAATGCATCAAGTTCAAAGCCGTGCTGCAAAACCTTTAAGTATGTGGATGCACTCGTCATTCTGAAGTACCTATGATGAGATGCAGAGCTTCTGTGAGTAGTGTGAGGCCTGGCAAGTTGGGCTGCTTGAACCTGAAGCAGTCATGCAGCATCCTGTGATGCGGCACTGCGCTGCCTACACCTGAATCAAGCAGTCATCCTCTCAACAAAGCTTTATCATGCTCTGTAGCATACATGCTGCATGCAAATGCAGAGTTGCATGCGATCAGGGTGTCAGGAAGCTTGGGTGATAGTGGTGAAGGTGATGGCACTCTAAGGGGCGATGGTGGTGGTGGAGGTGGCGGTGGTGGTGGTGGTGGTGACTGTGGTGGTGGTGGTGGTGGTGGTTTCGGTGGTGGTGGTGGTGGTTTCGGTGGTGGTGGTGGTGGTGTTGTTGGTGGTGGTGGTGTTGTTGGTGGTGGTGGTGGTGGAGGTGGTGGTGGTGGAAGGGGTGGTGGTGGACAACATTCAATGCAGCTGTCACCATGGTGATGATATCAATGATGATGATGATGATGCTCACAAGCTTCCGCCTCTCACTTCATCAGCATTGCCAGGCAAGCAGATTACTCGTCAAATGCCAGTGTGCACATTTTTTGTATTTGGCTCAATGAATTGATAATCATGCCGACTTGAGATTTGCCACACAAAACATCAGCGGTACATGCCTTAGCGTGTTTTCGTTGCTACCAATCCGTTGGACGCTGCACCAGCCATTTGCATCAAGGAACAAGAGTTGCCATGCATCAAGCGCATCGCCACATCAATCACACCAAATGCATCAATTTTCATGAAGCGCATCAAGCATCACAGACACCAGCTTGCATGGTCAAGTTCCCAAGCTGCAGCCGTTGCATCCCAGACCTGCAACTGACCCATTGGCTAGTTTGGCAAGCGGCTTGCACTCATGGTCATAAGGTGCACAAGCCATTTGCACCAAGAATCAGGAATCGCCATGCATGAAGTGCATTGGTCTCATCAAGAGTGGAGAGTCACCGTGGCTGGCTTGCATGGTCAAGTTTCCTAGCTGCAGCCTCTGCATCTCAGCCCTGCGGCTGGCATCTTGGCTGTTTTGGCCAGCTGCGTGTATTGTCTGATCTGTCTGCTGAAGTTGCACCTTAGCATTGGCTAGGTCAGCTGTTAGCTGAGCATCAGTAGCAGGCAAGGCTGCAAGCTTGCTGCTTGACCTGCATGCCAAACACACTGCACTCTGGCATGTGCAGAACTTGGATTTTGGCAAGCTGCATGTAGTATCTGATCCGCCTGCTGGAGCTGTACCTTGGCACTGACTAGGTCTGCTGTTAGCTGAGCATCAGTAGCAGGCAAGGCTGCAAGCTTGCTGCTTGCCCTGCAGCAAACAAATGTTGCATCCTGGCATGAAATAGGGCTACTAAAGTGGGCTTGCAGGCTAATGCAAGCTGACGCAACTCTGTGCAATTGGTATTGTCCATACCAGGCTCCTCTACAACCTAGAAAAGTCAGCCCAGGCTGTTACAATCACTAGCATTTTTGCTGATTTGGCTATGTGCAGTTTGTGAAGAAAAACTTACTTGCTACTCCAGAAATAAGCATATTCATGAAGCTCTCACTTGCAAGGTGTCTGAACAGTGTCTGCAATAATGCAGTCAGACAGGGTCAAGCACAGCACGTAACAGCACAGTCTGCATCATAAAACCCGTTGCGTACTTGATCAAAGCCTGCTGTGCCTGCTGCAGTTGCTCTGCAGCCAAGTCTCTGCTGATTGCAGCTTCACTTAGCTTCCGCTGTGCTGCTTGTGTTTGCTGCTGTAGCTGCTGATGCTGCTGGCGTAGCATCTGGGCTTGCTTGTGGTCACCTGCAAAGCATGCAGAATAGGCATGTTCAGACATGCAAAGCAAGCAAGAAGCAATTCTGCATGTCAGATTTGTGCTATAGAATGCCAAAGGGCAGCTGAAGATGTCAGACTTGGTGCTGAGGTCGCACTGTGACAGTGTTTCAGCAGCAGCTGGGGTTTCTGTGATGCGCTAATCTGTTGACCTGGTTAGAAATTTTTCGTGGGCTTGGTACAGCATACCCATTTGCATTTTGCTGTTCATTGAGTGTCATGTCATCCACCAACGGATCAGACACGGTGCCAAAGAGATTTGACAGGTTGCTGGCGCCCCTGAAGAAAGATGAAGGCCACAGATCTCGATACTGGTCAAGAATAGTGTACCGACTGCCAGTACTGAATGATCAGCACTGCACGTGGATGACTGATTGTGAAGCGACAACTGACCTTTGTCTGCTTGAGTGCAGGCTGCCTGTAAGAAATCTGCCAACTGCTGTTGACCCTGCACAGCTGACTGCACCCTGTCAAGCTGAGACTGCAGCTCTGATGCGGCAGCTTGTGCACTTTGCAGCCTCTCTGTGGCTCCTTGAGCTTGAATGAGCTGTTTGTTGATGATGGCCACCTGTCGCAAGCAATCTTGAAGCGTGTACACATGCACCTATAGGCCAACTCATTGCAGCGCATCCCCCATGGGTTCTGCCTTTATTTATTTGTCGTGTGGATCTGGCATGCCATGCAGTATATACGTGTCTCAGTCAAATTGATGAGTAATGGTCACATGGCATCATATGGGTTGCAAATGACAGCAGTGCAGCATCACTACCACCACAGCTGGCATAGATGCTGCATAAGTGCTGCGCTAGGCGACATGGTGGTCTTGCAGCAGCAGCGCAGCAGGCAAGATGCCATCAAGCATACTCATGCGCTGGGTTCAACCACTATGTAGTTCTGCGCAAGAGCATCTGAGTCAGCCAAGACAGTCATGATGCATGCTAAAGCTTCAGTCACTGTTGTCGTGATAAGGCAACATGTGCAAGCTGATCAATTGCATAGCACAGTGCTGTCCTACATCATTTCACATCACACTCTCCAAGCTCCAATATGTTTGGTCAGGTGCTTGCGTGGAGCCAAATGGGTCATGCTTTGCACATGGCATTACAACGCACCTCTTCATGAGCAGCAGCGACCAGTTGTTGCTGTTGCTGCAGCACCTGCTCATCGCCAACAGCTGTTGCAGCCAGAGACTCCTGCACTTGCCTGCTGTGCTGATGGATGCTCAAGAGCCGGTCGTTTTGTGAGGCCAGGCTGTCCTGCACCAGCGTCGCCAAGTTGTGTTTAGGGCCATTGTAGTCTGACCATTGCCCACTGCACATTTTGATCTTCTACCAAGGAGCTGTGCAAAGCAACAGATGGCTGCTTGACCAAATCGTCCAAGCTGAAGTTGTGAACAGGTTTTGCCCAAAGGCAGAGGAAGGCAGTGATCTCCTGTATGTCGGCTGGCTGACACCCAGCGGTCTCAATGTGTTCATTGATGGCAGCCTTGCGTGCATGCAGGCAGGCGGCCACATCCTGCTGTAGTTCCAGCACTCGAGTGTCCAAGTGAGCCAGGTGGGCAGCAGCACCATGATGTGGAGAGAATGTGCCAGATTGAAAGCACCTTGCTTACCTGTACATTCGTCAGCTGACGCCCAGTGATCTCAACGTGTTCACTGATGGCAATCTTGCAGGCATGCACCCCATATTTGCATGATTTCCGCACAATTTGATCCTGAGCCCCCAAATTTTGACCTTATGGCAAGCAAGATTTGCAAGGAGCAGACGACTTTGCTCACCTGTACATTGGTCAGCTGACGCCCAGTGGTTTCAATCTGTTCATTGATGGCAAGCTTACGTGCATGCAGGCAGGCAGCCATATCCTGCTGCAGATCTAACACTTGAGCATCCAGTTGAGCCAGGCGGGCAGCAGCACCATACTTCACCTCATCTGCTGTCACACTGGCTTCCTGCAAACAATCACAAAATTTTTTTAAGTGACGTCTGCCGTCGCGCTGTCATTGTGCATCATTGTGCAGAGCATCACAGAAGACATCTGCAAGGACCGTTGATCAGAAGATGCCATTGGCCTGTCATACATGATCAGGCAGCCATATCCTGCTGTGGGCCCAGCACTTGTGCATCCAACTGAGCCAGACAGGCAGCAGCACCGGACTTTGTCTCGTGTGCTATCACACTATCCTCCTGCAAAGCATCACAACAGTACTTCATCTCATCTGCTGTCTCACTGTCTTCCTGCACAGCAGCACAAAACAAAATTTGTAAGGAATGATCATCAGAAGATGCCAATGGTCTGTGATGGATGGCAGCCAGCCATATCCTGCTGTGAGTCCAGCACTTGTGCATCCAATTGAGCCAGACAGGCAGCAGCACCGTACTTTGTCTCGTCTGCTGTCACACTGCCTTCCTGCAAAGCATCACAACAATACTTCACCTCATCTGCTGTCTCACTGTCTTCCTGCAAAGCATCACACAAATACTCTACCTCACCTGCTGTCTCACTGTCTCCCTGCACAGCAAGACAATAGACATCTGTAAGGAATATTGATCAGAAGATGCCTCTGGTCTGAAATGGATGGTCAATCAGCCATATCCTGCTGCAGGTCCATCACTTGTGTTTCCAGTTGAGCCAGGCGGACAGCAGTAACATACTTCACCTCAACTGCTGTCACACTGTCTTCCTGCAAAGCACCACAGAACATTCTTGTGTAAACATCTGCATGGGAAGATGTGCTCAGTCCCTGTCTTGACATGGATGTGGTCCTTGCTGTTGGCCGCATAGGCTTGATTGACTTCAATGCATTGCTGTAAGATGTGACAGTAAGCGCTGGACATGGCTTCTGCACATGTTATGCTATAGTTGCAATACATTTGACATTGAATCTCTGATCACCAACATGCATGACACCTGTGTGGAGGCTTCTGTTTGCAGAAGCCTTGGTGGCGCCTGCATGTGGGTTGATGAGCTACTAATGATGCACCAGATATGTTGTGAAGAACAGCGTCAGCAACAAACGCGTTGTGTTTGCCATGCAAAGACAAATGCTGGCATGCCACTATTGCTAAGGTCAGGAGTCATACCAAGACTTGGACATTTGCTGAGATCTCCTGCAGAGCCTTCTTGGTCTTCTTGAGCTCATCAACTGCTGCAGCAGCCTCATTGCTCCATCTGCAGCCAACTCAATCAGACAATCAGTGTTGTTGACAATCAAGGTAATCAAATTAGATAATGGATTTTTCATCCTCCCACGCACTTGTTTGTCACCCAATGCCCCAACTTGCCAGTTTGGGCGCTGTTTTGGGCGTCGCACATGCAGTATCAGTTTAGCTTGTACTGAAACAGCCTCTCCATCACCAGCGCCAGTTGAATGTGTTGCCCAGCCAATATGGTTATGCAAGCAAACATGGGACTTCCAAATCAGCAAAGAGAAGGCTGTGCAGGTCACCTGGTATAGCCTGAAGTGTCATGTATAAGGGCTGCAAGCTGCTCGTGATCTGCAACCATAACAACAATCATAATGATTGGTTACATTTTCCAGCATGTGCTAGATTTGTGACCATACTCAAGCAATCATACCCAGAGTCAGTATCAGCACTCGGTAAAGTGCGAGAGAATCATTGCTACAATGCCATGCATGTTGACATCGACCATAACCCCACAACTGGAACACAGGCCATCAGGCTTTGCCATGAGACAGCAGTTGCTGTGCTCACAATGAGTGACTACTGTCACTTGCAAGCTTTGTGACAATGTAACATGGTCATTGGACTGTGCTTAGTATCAGATCACTGATGCAACGCAATAAAGATGTGCTTCCTGAAACTACTCTTATGTTGAATGCTGGCAGTTTTGGGCATGGCACAGGATTTGGTGCACTTACTGTTGTCATCTGCAAGCTTTGTGACATGAGCCTGCCTGATGAAGCAGCATGACTGTTCCAGATCAATGTTTCTGTCTTTCAGAAAAGCCTGTACACCATGACGCACAATGATGATGGCTGGGATACTTACAGCAATGTCATGTAATGTCAGCCAGGCATTTACAACAAGACACACAACATTGAAGACTGGAACACTGACAGCAATGTCATGTAATGTCAGCCAGGCATTTACAACAAGACACACAAAATTGAAGACTGGAATTCTTGCAGCGTTGTCATGTAATGTCAGGAAGGCATTTACAACAAGACACACAACATTGAAGACTGGAATACTTACAGCAATGTCATGTAATGTCAGGAAGGTATTTACAACAAGACACACAACGTTGAAGACTGGAATACTTACAGCAATATCATGCAGTGTCAATGCCTGAGAGACCAGAGCAAGGAAGATGTGATTAGAGCGTGCCTTGATGTCTTTCCCGGTCTTGATCTTGCCATTCAGCCTGTACACCCTGCTTGCGTCTGGCAGCAACTCGCACCCGATGGTGTGTGCCCGCCCATCTGTGTTGTTGGCAAGCTGTATTGTCACCTGGCACACCTGTATGCACAACATGCCCGTACAGTATCTCTCAATATAAGGACATTCTTGATGTAAGGACAATACAACTGGGAATCAAGCACTGCATTCTGACTACAGTGGTACTTCTGACTAAGGGTCATTTTTTGGGTGCCCACAGCAGTCGCTATATCAAGAGACTACTGTGTTGTAAAAGAATTTCATGAGTTCGATAGGCATTCTGCAACAAGCCGATTGGGGGTCTGGGAGAACCAGTCAGGTGCTACCTCTTGTGTGTCTGTGCAGCGGAGGTCAGCCAGTCGGTGGACGTTCAACACCGCGGGTGAGCAGCAGCATGCGAAGCAAACAGCGTCCAGTAGGTTGGACTTTCCACTGCCATTGGGTCCAACAACACATGTCAAGCCAGCTCTGAACGCAACTTGCACTTCGTTTGCTGCAACTGACTTGAACGCCTTGGCTTGGACACCGGACACACGCCAACCCGATACCGGCATGCTAAGCTTTACGTTTGTTTACGTGCTTTTGGTCTTGACAGATGAAGCATTGAAGTCAAGGCTCAATGTCGCAGGATTGCGCTCTTTAAGTGTGCAACGCACATCGTTCGTGACGATTGCAAGCGTCGCCATGCTTGCGCAAGGACGATGGTTGTTAGGTCAAACTTTTGAATTCTGCAGCGCAGCATGCTCGACCTGCAGACGGGTCGCGCAAGGCCCTACAGCATGCTTGTGCGCGAGTCTGTACTCTGTATGACGACACAATGCGGCGCGCTTGTTGTGTGTAGCTGACGGCACAGCATCGGGCCTCCTAAGCAGCACATACAGCAAAGCATGCATGCATGAAGCTGCTGCTATGGCGAGGTCGGAAGTTGCTGGTGTGCAAACCCCGCAATTGAGAAGCACGGAGGCTTGGCTGCTATTCACGAGCTTGGGCTCGTTAGAAGTCGGCACTCCAGCGCTGTTTAACACTGTCTGCGAAGAACAGTGGTCACGCTGCATCCAGTGTTGCAACAGCGTGGACATCGTAAACAGAGTCCTTGCCGTGGCATTCCAGGCTGAAGGCATCACAGAATCAGACTACCGTGCTTGCCAGCAGCAGCTCCTGACGAAAAGGTCAGTCTTGCAAGAATCTGTGCTGCTGTCTTCACATCTCCAGCACCGTTTGTCACTATGCGTATTGGCTGCAGCTTGGATCCAGCCTTGAATGATCGCAGTGCCTGCCAGTTGCTGCAGAAGTGTCTGCTCCAAGCTTCCTTCAGCAGCAAAGTGCCGGGCTTCAGAACAATCATAAAGCATATAGACCACTATATCATGGACCTGTGTTGCACATCTGTCCGTGGTGCTCAGGGTATGCTGGTGAGCTCCTATTACAGCATTGTGTCTTTGAAACGGCTGCAGTTGTGACCAAAAAGGTTGTCCTTACCAACCTATTGTCCTGACTCAGGGAGACCACTGCAGTCAAAATGCAGTGAATGGCTCACAATTGCCTTGTCATTACATTGAACATGTCCTACACCAAGTGTCCTTACACATAGAAATTACTGCACACTCACAACTTACAGTATTGTGCTATAGCATTGATGATGTGTCTCAGGGACCCAACATAGCCAAGTGCCTGTAGCACCGCAATCTGCTGAGATGCACATCAGGTGTTCAGTATACACAAGGCACTGTATGATGTAATAAGATGAGCTGTGATGTGACAGGCACTGAGACAGCGTGAGGCTTGTGTGTATACCACACTGCTGTCATCAAGTTGTGGATGGGAGGCAGGCCTTGCCAAAGCACTGACAGGTGTGTCTAACGGCTTGAAATCCCAATGCAACTTCACTGCCGTACACAACACACATGTCAAAGCCTTCCACACGCAGCGAATGCAACTTTTGGATTTACTGATGTGACACCCAGAGGCAGTTGCTTCTGCAGTGACAGTACAAAAACCCCTGAACATCAGCAAAGGCTACATTCAAGTCTTGAAAACATACTGGCATGTTGCATTAGTATGTTGTGCTGCTGTGTTGCACCAGACGCAGCTGTGAGGACTTGCGAGCCATAATTCTTATGATACATGTCCTGCAGGCAACTCTACACCATCAGCTACAAGTACCTTGTCTCATGACAGCAAGCTCCATGACTTGATGCAGAACTGCTTTCACTCCATACACGCAACAGCAGAGTCCCGGCAGAAGGCTGTCCGCCTGATGAGTGCCTGTGCACTCGCACATCCAAGCATCTACATCACGCTGATGCCAACACTGCAGCAAACCATGTGGACGGAGAAAAGCCCTGAACTTCAGTCCTCTGCCACAGCAGGTGTCATTGCCTGTTGCTATGGCTATCCTGGACTATTTAATCTGTTGGTGTTGCTCTAGAAATAGCATCAGTGGCATTTGTTGGTGCAGATTTTGCTTCAACAAGCTTGGCAGCTGGTGTCACTTGTCTGCAAGCTTACGCATGTCATGCATAGCCTTTAATGTGCTGTGCATGTGAGAATGCCGGGACTGACTCGCATGCTGGTCAAGCCCTGAGATCACAATGCTTGTGCATAGAGAGAAAAAGCAGGAACAAGTCTGTGCCCATAGGCATCATAATACACGCCTACAGCTGTGTCTTAGCTTCAGACTTCATGCTCACACACAAGCTTAGCATATTCAGCAGCGATTGCATTTTGGGCTTGTTCTCAAGAGCTTTACTGTGATCATGTGCGCATCAGGCCCTCTGTCTGGCTCAATGCATGGTGTGAATCAAAAGGCATGCAGCTGTAAGTTCTGTTTACTGGCAGGTCTTTTGGATGGCATGTTCTGCCACATTGACAGCCTGAGCATAGCCATGTGGCAAGCCAATCTAGAGACCATGCGCCACATGCTGGAAAGCCAGCAGAGCAAGGCAGCAGGACTGCAGATGGCAGCTGTTGTTGCTATTGGGCGGTTGCTGATGCATGAGGCCCAAGCATGCTCAGAATTGGATCAGACTGAACAGCTGGTGGCATTGCTGGTGCAGACATACGTGCAGCCTGAACAGGCACAACAGGGTAAGCTGTTGCGACAATCCTTGCAGGCAAGCGTGCTTTGAAGGCATTCATGACAGAGGCGCATGTGACGCCTGTGAGAGGAGTGCTTCTGCCTGCTGTGCTGATCAATCTGCACTGTTGTTGCAGGGCATTCATTTCCAATGGCATGTGACGGTGTTGGGAGCTGAATGGAATCTAGGAGAACTGTGCTTGCCTGCTGTGTTCATTACTCTGCAAGTTATTGCATTGACAATGTTGTAAGCCTAGCAGATCATTGTGCATTTGCAGTTGGTCAGAAAGTTTGCTCACTTTCATTGCAGGTGTTTCAGCATCAGCACATCCTAGTCAGCAGACTTGCACTGTCCAGACCTTACCCGATGACTGTCAACAAGCCCTGCACCTGTTCTTCCAGCAATACAGCACACAGTTTGCAGACGAGCTGGCCAACACATGTGTCTTGATCATATGCAATGCCATTGCTGATGCTACCTTGGAGTGGGACTCTACAGAGGGTGTTTTGCATCCTCAGAGCAGCAGTTGCAACGCAGTTCAGAACGCTTCCACGGTACACCTGCAGTGCAAATTCTTGATAAAGATCTTGCAACAAAGCGAAATTCCTACGCAAGCAATCTATGATGCTGTTTGCGCCAATGTTGATGACTCAACTCTGCTTCCAAAAGGGGTTAGGCAGTGGCTACAATCCACCTGAGACAAAAACCCGTGTCAGTCAGGGTCAAATCTAGATGATTGTATGGTATTGTGTGCAGACTAGTTTAAGTCGTATCCATTGCGACATATGTGGAACTGACTGAGCAACCTTTTGCATATATCAGGTACAATATCATTTGAGCATTTCCAAGTGCTGCTCATAGGCAATTGAGTTTGTGCCTTACACGGCGCTGTTAGAGTCACATACCCCATAGCATCCTATATCCATCCACTATTTCCAAGCCTTGGCTCCATTGCATCAGTACATATTGGATGCTTTATTTGCTAGAGAGGGCTTTGGGTAGAGGGAATTTTCTATTTCATCTTGTTTAGTGGGGGTCCTCAACAGATAGAGCCCATGCTCGTACGCGACCTACAGAAGTCAAGCCAACCTGAAGATATGCCTGCTGCATAATGCTGTCAGAGGGTAACTAGCATTTGTAAACGCAGCTTGACAAGTCTGCTGATGCATCAACCCTGTTTGACTGCTCACCACGTCAATGTTCCATCTCGTTAGCTCACCGGCTGCCTTGGCATTGTTGAGTTTCTACAAGGAACAGCCCAATTAGGAGTGCTGTTCAAGGCTTGCCAAGCAAACACAGGTGTAGCAATATGGGCATGTGTAGCAAGCAAGATTGGCATTGAGAGCGCAATCACAACATGTCAATACCGTGTCTGACGTTGTTGTCAGATTTGTTGTCTCCTCTTCCCGCACGTCTCCTTCCTCCTTTGTGTCAACTGGCACTTGTTTGCTGCTGGTGCCTGCAACACTGTGCTGACTGGCTTGTGAGGCCAATGTGTTACTGGCACCTGGACTAGAGTGCAGCACAGCTGTTGCGGTATCAGCCTGAAGTGTCGCTGACGCCCTGCCAAATGGTACAAACAGCTCATCATCATTGCTTGACTGAGTTGCAGCTGGCGAAGTTGGCGCTTGCTGCCCTTGTGTAATGCCACTGCTGCTGGGTGCTGACATGGCAGTCTGTGGACTGTTGATCTGCCTATCTTCTCCCTGTGCTTCGTTGACAGGAGACTCGAATGTGCTACGCATCTGTCGCCTGATCCTGCACAGAAAGAAGGAACACAGAGTCATACACAAAGCCATGTGCATCAATGACCAGCATCAGCAAAATAGACCAAATTGGTTGAGTTGGGCTTGTGCAAGGGCCAATAAAGTGGTCTATGCTTGTACAATTTGTTGCAAGCAATGCGCATTGGTGCATGGTTCAATGTGGAAGGCAGGGGCAACAAGTGTAGACGCAATGTGAAACCAAGTGCATGAGAGCACAAGAAGACAGAACCTGGGAAAGTCTTCAGTGCGCCTATTGTTTGCCCATACCAAGCACCGTGCCACACACCATGTAGGCTCAGGACATTCTGCTTTGAAGATTGCTACACACAGTTGCTTGGGGGACACACTTTCTTTGCTGAAGGTACCAGCAGGTAATGTGATGATAACTGGCACACACCAACTACGGCCTTGCCCCTTGAGAGAAGGAAACATGTGTCGCTGATGCGGCACCTGAGCACCAATGGCAGCACGAATGCCCTTGTAAGCAGCTGGCACTCTGACCGAGTGCTGTGACTCTGAGTCAGGAAACAGCAAGCCCAATGGCATCCAACATTGCAGAGTGGCTGCCTCATCTAGTTGAGAACTCACAGCCACAACAATGCCAGCATCAAAGTGATTGCACTCTGAATGCAACAATCTGAGATGGCTCATTCCAGCCTGTGTCACATGCACAGTCCACTTGAAGGCTCCTGGGTCTGCTAACATTGTCAAGCACGATGTGCTGTTAACACCTGCACCACAGACAAAGACAATATGGCACAAGATCAAGCAGGTTAGCAGGTGCATGATGACTAGTGTGACAACAGGTGTCAGGAGCCATGATTACCTGATTGCAAGATGCTGGCTGCAGCAGCAGCAGCTTCATCGCTCCTTGATATGTCCTGCAGATTGCAACAACAGTCAGCATGTCCAGAATACAAAGCAATGCCTAGACATGCCTTCAGCACACAGAAGAGTACCAGGATGTAGATCACTCATTCCACAATGTAAAATCGCAAAACTCACTTTGTGATGTGCCTTAGCTGATCTGTCTATTGGTTTCTCTTGCACAGCAGTTGCCTCAGTGATTGGCTTTGCGAGCAGCTCTGCATGAACACCAGCTTCCTCATGAGAGTATCATACAAAAGTGATATGCTGCGACATAGCAGCATATGCATCCCTGCAAGGCATATTGGCAGTGTAGCAAGCTTGAGCAGAAACGAAATCAATTTGTATGTAGTGCAAACAAATTTGAGTACAATTTGCTCAGCAATACTGTACCTTTGCGATGCTCAGACATTATCAAGTCCACCAATAGCTTCTTAGATGTATTGCTCTGCAAAGATTGCTGGTACCCAAGCCTGTGCTTCAAGAAGGAGATCAGTTGCTGGCTGCTGTAGTCGCGCTCCACTCTGCCTGGGCCCTGGCTACATGCTTGTTGCATTTGCTGTAGCTCTGGGACCGGCCGCTGCGGTACCTTAGCCTTGCCTGCCTGCTGACGTTGGCTGCTTTGTGCAATTGAGTCATCAGCTGCATTGACTGTGGAATACTGACGCAGTTGCTGTGCGCTGCTGCTTGCAAACCCTGGCAGCAGATCAGCGCCTGGTTCAGGTTGCATTAGCTGACCAGGAAGCGCAGAGCTGGGCTGAGCTGTGTCGGCATCAGCTGATTTTGCCCTTGACTGTGCAGGATCATCTGATTGGGATACATTGACAGCTTCTGAACCCCAGCTGTCTGTCAGTATGCCCAAATGCTTCAGAGCATGCGCTGGTGCTTTCAAAGCTTTCATCATGAATGCTTGATCTTTTGCGGGGAGCTGACTGACTTGCTGAGTCAGGTTGCTGGTCTGATATGTTGTCACATTCCCTGCCCGTGTTTTTGCTGCAATTGTTAAGTCTGTGCCCTGGCTAGCAAGTGCCTGTACTTTGGGCAGCAAGCGCAGCTTGCTCCTAGACGCAGCTTTGTCACGGCGCCTTCGACCGGCCTCAAACTCAGCAAGCTCTGCAAATGTACCGGCGTCAGTTGCAACGAACCACACAAAATGTCCCTTTGCGCTTGAGTGAACGCCTGACACCTACCACTTCTTTCCCCAGAGTACAGTGTGTCAGTACTGCCTAAGGAGGCCTGCAGACAGGGATCACAACAGTGGTGCCGCAAATCCTTTGCAACATACTCTTTGAGGCCCGCATCGCCGCTGCTCTTGGTTGTGGTCCACCTGTTGTCTTTGCCTGCTTCTTTGCGTCGTTTATAGCAAGTTTGATGATAGTACGAGTTACAACCGTCAGCCTGGCGCTTTCTGGCAGCATCGCCCAACGGACCCGGCTTGAAAAGGTCGTTGACGTCGTACCG
Source organism: Trebouxia sp. TZW2008 (assembly GCA_002118135.1). Taxonomy (NCBI): domain Eukaryota; kingdom Viridiplantae; phylum Chlorophyta; class Trebouxiophyceae; order Trebouxiales; family Trebouxiaceae; genus Trebouxia; species Trebouxia sp. TZW2008. The sequence continues at coordinate 169,595 of BDIU01000103.1, forward strand.
CAAGATACTATGTGTCACAGGATCGTAAAAAGCTTCCGCGGGGGGTGTCTCTATCATTTCTGAAAGCGTGGCCCCGGTTAAACAGCGAGTCAAACTCTCATCAGCTTTGTTAGTATGGCAAACGCAACACAAGAGCTGGCCTTCAGACTCGACTGGTAACGAGAAGTTGCTGATGTTTTCGTTGTGCAGGTGGTCGGACATAGTTATGTTGCGTTGCAGGCGTTGACCGATACGTCTGTCGCAGCCATTTCAATCGCGCAGAAAGTTTCCGTAGCAAATCTGAAGCGCGGCGGAATTAGTCATTCCTCTTATGTCTACAACTTCTGTAGAAAAGACTTCTACAAGGTTTGTAGACATAAACTGACCATGTTATGTGCCCCCCCCACTCCCAGGGAACTTGCTACACGCAGAAAGCAGCTGCTATTGCACCTCCTTTCCTCTCCAACGCGACCATCGACTGCGCATTCATCGGCCGCTTTCTTTAGACGTCGAAAACCAAGCAATGCGCTCTGTTTGCACTCGCTGAGCCGTGCCTCAATCCGCGCCAGCCGCGCAGCTTGCTAGTCCTGATCAACGACTTGGCTAAGGCTCCAGCATTTGGTAGTCAGCTCTTGCACGCAGAAGGTGACCCCTATATGCAGACGCCATTATGAGCTCGGCTGCGTCCGTGCTTCCTTCCGGCTTGGCCAAACAGGACGAACAAGGCAATGCTGTAGCATATCGACTTCTTCGTGAAGCCCTTTCAACTCGAAACCTCTCAAAAGAGTAAGCAAAAGTCTGCCAGTTGACGTTGGCAAGATCTAGGGCATTGCTGAGCCTCACGCACCTCATTTGCACAGGTTCATTACCCTTTGCAAGTATGTCAAGGAAAAGAAGGAAGATGCAGCAAATGCACACGCACAGACAGTCTTCAAAGAGCTCAGTATGCTTGAGCTTCAGGTATCATGTGTAAAGAAGCTGGTCGCTGCTCATGGCATGCTCAACATACACAGTACTGCGCTGATGGTGTCAAGCTCCTTGCAGGCGCGTCGCCACCTTCTAGCGGACCAAGCCAATGCTCATGATCAAAAGCTGTATGAGGACAAACAGGCACAGCTAGATCATGAGATTGACCATGCCAGCCGGGCTCTGGAGACACATAAAGCTCAGTTGCAGCAGGCACGAGCAGAGAAAAAGCAAAAGCTGCAATATGAGGTAGGTGTTGCGTCTGCAATCACCAAGCAATGCAGCCTTCTGCCCTGTCAGTGGTCTCCAGCTCACTGCCCCTGCTGCGTATAGGAGCGGAGGCTGAGATGTGTCCAGTACCCAAAAAGATCAAGAACAGCAGCGGAAATAGATGCCATGCATCAGGAAATTGAAGCGTTGCAGACTGAAACAGAACAAGCTGTACATCAATATGAGGTAATGCATTTCCAATTGCATGATGCAGAACCAGGGCTATGAGGCTGTCAACTTTGTGTCGTCAAAGCATTTTGCCTGATTGCACAAATTTGTTTGTGTTATGCTTGTCAACACAATAGCTTGAAACTCTCCAACAAAGTCAAGCATTACCATCACGCTACACTTGTTCGTATGACCCTGTGAGTGCCCAGCACGTGCTATCAGACGCTGCAAGCTGTTGACATGTAAGGTGATTTGTGATGCAACTCAGGTGCATGGCAAGCGATTTGCTGTGTTGACAAGATTTGTGGATGAGCTTGAAGCCTCCTTGAATCCTGATGAAGCTAACATTGGGGAAAGAAGCAGAGCTGATGGCTTGACTGACCAGTCTGATAGAGACAGTTCTGAACGGTCCATGCAAGAATGATAATTGAACCTCCTGACATATTTGCCTAGCACAGGAGCTTGCAGGTCAGATTTCACCAAGTTGTAGGTCATGTTTCATGGGCAAATGAAGCAAAGGTATTTAGCAACGTTTCACTAGTCTGATTCAGCTGCAATGGAATTTTGCTGACAACTGTGAAGGCTTAGCACTCTGAGCCGTTCTAAGTGTGAAGTCTGCAATCGGCGTGCACTTTTATGCACTCATGTACATGTGGTGGTAATCATCAGGAAAACTGAGTGCCTCTTGAATGCAGACTCTATCCCTGAATGAGCTAGGCTTTGCATCTTTGCACAAATGCTGCTCATTTTGCCAGCTCTGCAGACTTGATTTAGACATTTGACAACAGAACACTAGTGCTTGTGTGGATGCCGCGATCCTCTACAGCATATTGCGTGTTGGAAGCAGTTTTCTTGCACAATGTGCATATGTACATTCGCGCATGCAACAGCCATGACTGCTCGTCATGCTCCAGGATACTAGTTAAAAGTGTGGCTACTGGCCAGTTGCAGTCTTTGTGTGTAAACGTCATAACGGGCCGCAGGTTTTCAATCCATAAATTCTAATGAGTTTCGTATTTGCAAAAGCAAGAAGGAAAGTGTCCTGAGCAAAAATGGACAGGAAGGCTTTGCAAGAGCACCATATTGCCAACATCAAAATTGCTATGTACACAGATTTGACAACACACACAACTCACTCTTGATGCACACTTCTCTCTCAGCGTTCTTGCCGGGAATCACACTTGCACATCTTTGCATAAGTTGTGTCTCAGAACATGCACCGCTGCTGATGACATCCCATTGCAGCAGCTGACATGGCATGCTGCTGCAAAGTATGTTGAGCCAAGGGTCTGATGGCAGTTGGGGACTGTGACTGTGAAAGAACTGTCCTGCCTACACATAAAACTGGCCAAGCCGCCGGCAGTTCACAAAGCCAATGAGGAACCAGGCAGCACAGTACATGAAGATGCTGCTCCACTGCCTCCACCTTGTCAGTATTGACGACACATAGAAATAGCAGATCTGCATAGCAACAGCAGATTGATGTCACATCATGACCAAGCACACATGGAAACTGCAGATCTGCATGGCCACCAGCAGCTTGGTGTCACAGCATCATGCAGGACCCATAGTGACGGCAGGCCTGCTTGGCAACAGCAAGTTGATGTGCCGCAAAGTGTTGCAGCAGCTATGCATGCAATTGCTTCACAATGCCGCACAAGAAAGAAGCCACATGGCCCAGTCTGCGCTGCAGTCCATGCTCGTATGCTTCAATAAAGGCATGGCAAAGTGAAGTGCTCGCTATTGCTGTGCAGCGGTAGGACAACAAACTCAAACACAACAAATTGGATTTGTAGCAAGCACTCACCGGTGTCAACAACACAGACAAGAGCTTGCGCTCAAGTGCAGGCACGTCCTGCAAGTAATACCACCAGGCACACAAGGCTGCCAAGCCCACGCTGACATGCATTGCGTAGTGCCTCTGAGGCGCGGCAGGTTCACTGTTGTAATCTGGCAGCTCCTGATTCTGCTGTGGGCTGGAACCACGAACAGCAGGACTACTTTGCTGCTGCTGCTGCTGCAGTTGCTGCAACGCTCTCTGTGCCTGCATGATGATCGATGCGTGACCCACAATCATCAATGCAAGTTACATGACGAAGCAAGCCTGGAGTATGCTATGAAGCCTGTCTTGGTGAAATTCCATTGCAAGCGGTTCATTGTGCTCTTTTCTGCAAGTGGCGCAATTGTGCGTTGTTTGCAAAAAGATTTTGCTGCACGTCCAAAGCTTGGATAACAGACCTTGAAGAACAAAGCACATGACTTGACCAAGCAGAAGGACAAATAGATTGCGACACAAAGGTTGTGACATGCCAAGATTGCAGCAGTATCGTGCAGCATGCCTCAACATTGCTGTTCTTGCTAGCTTGCAACATACCTTTACAAGTTTAGCCATGGCTCTCTTCTTGTCCCGTGTCAAATTGTCAATGTCCTCATGCAATTGCTGCAAGGCACCCGCAATTTGACATTGCTGCTCACAAGGGACTCCATCAACAGTAGCAGTTCAGCTGATGAGCAGCTTGCGCACACACTTATGAACATGGTCCCATTCCGAGACAGGGCATAAGTACCTGTATCATATTGTCCTTTGCCCCGATTCGCTTGTGCAAGTGGTCTGCGACTGCATGTAGCTGCTTGGCCTGCTTGACATTTGCATGGTTTTAGAGTCAGCGTCTTCCGGTATAGATACAAGAATACAGTAAGCGCGCATACAGTGAGTCAGACCTGACTTCTGGTGACATAGCCTGAAGGGGGAGCGCCCGCATAGGCGCACAACTCTAGCGCGAATGTGAGACATATGCTTGTCCAGTACCACGCTATCCTCCATGGGATGAAGACAAGCGACCAGCGTATCCCGAGAGGATTCAAGCTGTGCAAAACATAAGTCAAGCCACTGTCCAAGTTGTCTGTGGCATCATTTGGCATGCGGAATTCCTCCGGATGATACAGCGCAGCGTATTGCACGGAAGTCGCTCTCGCTCGACCCTAGACGCAGTAGAGTCTATGCCAAAACAAGCAGCTGATGCCTAAGCAAGACGGTGCAAACCGCTGCTGCAGCGATCACTATCGACTTGAGTTGCGAAGAGTCAAATCCTCATCCATTTTGAGAGTCAAACCAGAGGCACGACGGAGACCCGCTGCTGACACGCAAGGCTGCATGCATGCAAAAGGAGTGACGCTGACTTTGACTGGATGCAGGAAATGAGTAAGCACTTGGACAGGCTGCTTTGAGCAGTGTTGGCAAGATTAATAAGTCCCCAGGTCATTAATCTGTTAATTAACTAATAAACTCCCGCGGTTGAAATTGCCTCTTTTTGCAGTGCAGGTTAATAAGTCCGAGGTTATTAACCTGTTAAATAAGTTAATAACTGAGGTTAATAACCACCTCCGGGGCCCAAAACTTATTAAGGGTTGATAAGCCAACAGTGGCTTTGAGGTAACTTCGCATTTGTAGGTCTAGGCATCAGGACTGAAAAGAGAACAGTGATCTTACAGGCTTTCGTGGTACAGCTTGAACGGGCATGTGGTAGCTTCAAAATACCTGCTTGTTCAGCAAAGACAACGCTTCGTCTCTCTGTCGCCACTTTGCTGCAGGACAATCACAGATCATATGTGATGCATTCAAGGATTATGATACCCATGCTATTGTCTCAAGACTGGCCCCCATGCATAGTAATGAGGGCAATGTCCAAGCAATCTGTCTCATAGTGTTTTGTCGCCATTGTCTGGGCCCATGGGATCAACAGCAATTGCTGGCAGTCTTGAGGCTAGGAGTCCAACAGTCTTGACAGTGTTGCAAAGCCCAACTGATGATAACAATGAACGCATGCTGGCAGATGAGCCACTCTCTGCCGGTTCATGAGGCGTGGTTGTTGAGTATTGCTGCACCATGCATCTAGTTGCCATCGTGAGTCAAAGCTTTGAACAAGCAGCAACTCTTACCCTTCAGACACGCCAAACACATCCCTGAGGTCACCAGTGGCTGGGGCCCCAGTCCAGAATTCTCCTGCGCCAACATGCTGAGATTGGTTTACACCCTGTGAATGGCATCGTGAGCCTGCATACAGCATTGTGTGACATCCACGATTTTGTAAGACCAGGCACTGTCCGCCACAGTGATCAAAACGATCTGAGACACACGAAGCATGTGTGGCGTTCGCTTTGACGCCTAGGATTGTGCATTTGCGTTCAATCAACAAACAGGGTATAGACCAGTCAAGATTGACGGCATCACTGAGGCTATGCGACAGGCAGCTGTGGTCTATATTCGGCTGCAAGAGCAAGGCTTGGGATACATGCTCAGGTTAAAAAGGAGGTAGGTGATGACCGGACACCGCATCCCTCTCTGCGGATGTGTTGCGCACACGTTGTAATGAAACAGAGGCTGACAGGCATGGGGAAAATGCCAGCCTTGCAATTGGCAGCCTTCAACTTTTGCAGGAATATATGCTGGCGTTATGTGCAGCTCGTTGCAACTTTTTCACAAAGATTGCAGACCGGCTCAACGCTGCCGTGCTGGTTTCGAAGTGCTGCTGCCAATGATGCTGCTGCTGCTGCTGCATGAAGTTTGCCATGACTAGTCGTGATCTGCGGTGCTCGCTGTTCAGCTCTTGTCGCCCTTGATCACTCTGTACTATGGTCGTGACTAAGTCGAGCGCCAGGGCTGGAGGTGCAAGCTCGATGCTCTTAGGAAGGTCTTTAGTCACAGCACCTCTGCATGACCAAGCCAGTCGGTAAGACCCTGTTGGCCGAGGTTGACTATACTTATTCCAACTGCACTGTCCACCTAGGCAAAAATACCTTATGTCTGCCTAGGCTTGGCGTGGAATGTTGCCAAGAGCTCAAGTGGTTGAACTGGAAAGCTGGGCAGGAATACGAGCGCAGGCTGACCGTAAAGAATGTGTCAGCAGACGTTCTGCACTTGAGCTGGACCACACCTCGCTCAAAGCTATTTGTGATGGAGTTTCCAGAGCCTATTGACCTGAGCCCTGGCATCAGCTTTACCATAGTGGTACGCAAGCTGCATTTCAATCTGCATGATGAACAGTGTGTGAATGCTGGCATCTGCAAAGTACATGTACAAGCATCCTCTTGTTACAAAGTTCCGACACTCAAAATCTGTTTGCAGATCACCTTTCGTCCAGTCAAACAGGAAGCTGTGGAAGATCAGATTGTGTTTGTCTGTCAGCATGCAAAATTTGGAGTTCCGCTGCGAGCATGCTTGCCAGCTGTCAAGCTGCAGGTCAGGACGATGACACTCTTGTTTTCACACATCATGCAGCACTGTACGCAGTCACTGTGCTCAAGCAGCCAGCATTGCATGCATCAACTCAGCACACAACATAGGTGGTGCAATTGGATGCAATATGCTGCTAGACCCTCTCAACCCATCTGCGTTACACGGTTTGTTTCATGTGCCATGATTACAAGCATGACGACAAATGCAGGCTCTGCATAAAAGCAGGAATCTTGAAAGCCTCAACAATGGCTGTGCCGGGTAGTCACCTGACATGTTCACACCACTTGTTTGTGCACAGCATAGGTGCATCTGATGTTGCAGGTCCCAGAGGCTTTGGATTTTGGCTTGACGTCTGTGAAAGGACAGATCGATCAAGTGCTGCGGGTCCAGAACACAGGCGAAGCAGTGTTGAATTGCAGCTGGGAGATCACTCAGCCATTCAGCATCAGTCCTGTCTCAGCCAGCATTGAAGCAGGGCAGTCTGCGGTCTTCACCTGTACCTTCCAGCCGCCAGAAGCAGCTGTGTACACTGTGCTGGCAGCCTGTTGCTCTGACACAGGCTACACTGCTACAGTCAAGGTGATCTGTTATGCTCACACATCAATCCTCATGACCAAGTCTGGACAAAGCTCAACGCCTGATGACATGATTGAGGCAGCGGGTGTTGCAGCAACTTGACATGCTTATGGGAATCAGCAGGTCCAACAGGTCTTGTCCTGTCAGTCCTTTGTGTTTGTTGTATGTCACAAGGCTTGATTAGGCATCTACCTTGGGGATTCTGCTGTTGCTGTTCCAGTACGGAATCACTTGCTTGTGTATATGTGTAAGGCTCGCTCAAAAATCACTGCAGACAGCTGACTGTCTTCCAGCAGCCATTGTATGGCATTTCATCGTCCGAAACAAGCAGCTATTGGTCAAGCACTGCCACGCCTACATGATGCTTGACATGTGCATATGGCTGAAGCTTTGCCAGGTGTTAGGTCAAGGTCAATCTCGCATCCACAACAAGCTGGCACATGTTGCCATCTCACTGTAGCTTCAACTGCATTACATTGCCTACCATGCTGCTCCTGCCCTATTGCCAAGTTTGCCAAACCATGCAGGTGTCAGGCATCGGCAAGTATCCATTCCTCACTTTGGACAGGAATGACCTGTGCTTTGGTGATGTGCTGGTGGGGGAACAAGTGAAGCAGAGTGTGCAGCTGGCCAATGTGGGCATGGTCCCTGCTGACTTTGCCATCATGCCTGCCCACTCAGCTGCGGCTGATGCAGCACAACACTCTGTTAAGGTCACGCCATCCAGGTCAGCCACATGTTCACTCAGCATGATGCAATGTGATGCAAAATGACACCCAGTGTCCACCTCCTGTGAAGTGCATAGCTGCTCCCTTTGCTGTGCAAAGACTCTGGCCTTCGCTTCTGGCATTTTCTTGCCGCTTCCAAGGTCTATGCCATGTCATATCAATGTCGCTTTGGACACGTAACACGATACGGTCTTGCATCTGACCCTACGCTGCCTGAAGTGTTGTTTAAGTCTGCTTCTTTATGACTTGCAAAAAGAAGACAACATACATGAGAGCATGAATTGCACCTGAATGAGTGCTGTCATGTAGGGGCACGTTCGCCCCTGGTGCTGTAGCTGCTCTGGCGGTCAGCTTCACCCCAACCACCAGTGGCACAGTGGCTTGCGAGCACTTTGCTATACACACCGCGGGAGCCAGACAGGTGATCAGCCACTAAAACCATGCCTAAAGCATACCAAAGCAGTGTAAGCCTGTGCTTTGATATAAGCTTGCAAATGCAGCATGCACTCAGCCGCTGTCCTGTCATCGAATGACATCAGCAGTTTGAAGCAAGTTCCTTTCCCACCTGGAGAACAGGCAACCTTGACTGTCACACTGGTGGACTCTGCGATACCACACAAGATTAAAGTAGACTGGCAAAGATATCCATCACGACCTTCGCTTCATTGGAGACGATGACTTTCTGTCAGCTTATGAGTTATTCCAACAGCTCTGCATGTTCCCCGCTTGGCTACTCCGCTGGTGTGCATTCCTTTTGGATGTGGACAATGCACACTAGCAGGGGTCACAGTCAGAAAGCAACCCTGTGTTACCTGTGCATTGCTAAGCTGTAGCATCAGCAGCGGTCAGACTCACCGTAAAACAACCTCTGAACGTCCTGTGCAATGACTCTGCTGAGCATCAGCATGGCTGTGCAGATCCCTTTCAGTGTCAGCGGCACAGCCAGAGCTCCAGCAGTCCAGCTCAGCACAAATTGTCTCTTGTTTGGCAGTCTGGCAGCCAACGAATCGTTGGCAAAGGCAGTGTACATCCACAACCAGGCAGACCTGCCGATCTACTTTGAGTTTGTGACAGACCAGCAGGGTGTCTTTGGCTTTGACAGAGTGCATGGAAGCGTTGCGGCTCAGTCATCTGGCTGTGTGACTGTCACCTTTCAGCCCAAGGATGCGTTCAACTTCTGGCGCAGGATCACGTGCCTAATTAGGGTAAGCAGCAACCTACTGTCATGCCATGGGTCACATCCACCTGGCATGTGTGCTGGCATACACAACAGCTATTATCAGTAGATCAGTAGTAGTTGTCATCCTTGCAAGCTGCTTTAGGGTGTGCATGCTGCCCACACCCTGCATCAGCGCTGTTCAAGCTCAGTCAGTGTACAATGTATTGTGTGCCTGCAGAACAGTCATGTATGCACTGCCAACCTCAAGACACATGTCTCACATGCTTGCCGCAAAGGTGACGCATTTTGCTGTGTTTTCAGCCTCCATTTGCATGTCCTAGCGTCAATCCGTGCTCCACCCACTGGTAGCATGCAAATGAATGCTGCACAAGTCTTGTGCTTATTGGCCTTTTTATAAAGTGGCAAACCTGCTTCCTACAGGATGGTGCGGCAATGACCCTTGACTTGCTGGGCACTTGCTACACTGACCAGCTACGGCCTCCACCCCTCAAGCTCCACCACATTGCTCAGTGGCTTAGTCAAAACAGCTCTGCAAATGCCAACGGAGATGCTACAAACAAGCCTCAACCAGCAGCAGAGCTGACATCAGCTGGCATCATGCTTGGAAGCAACCAGGAGCTCATAGCAGCAGGAGAAGCATCAGGCCTCATTTTGGGCACATCAGCATCGACCACTGCAGACGCAACCATGCAAGCTGAAGCAGAGGCGTCTGATGGTCAGTCAGCGCTTTTGATGTCTCAGTGTGCTATGCTCACGGTGAATTTGCATTGTCTTGCCAGCATGTGGGGCAAGTCAGCACAAGGCATCAAGCTGGCAATTGGAAGCTCAGCGTCTGCTCCGTGCATTCCTTCTTCAGGCAGGGTGTTTGACCAGGTCTTATCTCTACACATGCCTTGAGGTTGCCAGCCCATGCTTTGTCAATGTTTGCCATGCCTTTTGCAGGGCAGGGCGCCTGGCAGAGCTTTTTCAACAGGCCTAGTGATGCACAGCCAGTGTCAATCAGCGCTTTTGAGCTCAACTTTGGGGCATGCTCAAGGCTAAGCCCTGGCAGCCATAAGACGCTGACCGTGAGCAACAACACTGATGCTAAGCTGACAGCCTTTCTAGCAATGCCTGAGTGGAAGGGCTCAGGTGCTCAGGCACAGACGCATCAGGTCTTTCAGGTCAGTAACCAAGGACACCCACTTTGTGCTCAGGCAGAAGGCTGCCTTGTCTTTTCATGAAAGCTTGTGGAATTTCTGGAAGTGCTCTTGCCAGTCATCCACTCTTACAGAGCTTGCTGTCTGCATAGTGTTGCACATGCAGTGACTTGTCTGATGCATGCTCTGGCAGAATCAGTCCGTGTCCCATTCGCCAGCCAACAAACACAAAGATACGCATGATCTTGACCAGCAGGAAGGCTGCTCAATCTTTGGAGTGTCCTTGTCACACGAAGAGCGCCACATGTAAGTTGCATGCTGCTGTGGCACCTCTGACAGCAAATGTCTCTCAAGCAATCTTGAGCAGCAAACAAGATTCCTCAGTAGCAACAGCAACTTGAAGTGCAGGTGTTCCCTGACCAGCTGGACATACGGGCTAACAGCACTGCCACATTCAGAGTTGCCTTCAGACCTCCTGTGGACAAACAGTACTTCAGTCAAGTCCTGGAAGTAGTGGTTGTCATCAAATCGCAGCGATCTTTCAGAGGGGTCTCTGAGGATGCAGTTGCGCCCCCTTGGACCTTCCCTGTCCAGGTCAATAGAGCATGCGTTTTGCATATGCTTATGGGCTGCTAGCCTTTGACACTTGGCACCGTGTTTTGCAATGCTCACTGTTTGAAAGAGCTTGTTGCTGATTGATTGTTGCATGCATAAGCTTTCTGCTGCAGTTGTTGGCACTCAGCTGATTCTTGTTTTTGGCTCTGGAGAGCAAATCAAGCTTTGTGAGATTGCGCTGAGTCCCTAAGCTGCATAGGTCAAAACTAGATTCAGAAGCTGCTCACAATGGCTGCAGCATGCATGAGCAAAAGTCACATGGCTGCTTTAGTTGCAGCTGTTTGGCAATTTGATCCTGTATACATGATCAGTGTGACACAAACACTTCACATGGCTGCTTGGCCTGCAGGTACTTGGCAACTCTTTTCTGCATCAGCAGGAGCAGCCTGACACCAAGGTGCAACTGTCTACCAGCCTAGTAGGCCTGGCGCCCTGCTTACCAGGGCAGGCCACTTACCAGACCGTTATGCTCATGAATCATGGAGACAATGCTGTACAGTTTGATGTCCAGGGCTTGTCACAATCTCCTGGGTTTGAGTGTAGACCTGAGAGGTGATTGCTCTAAGAATTGACTGGAATGACAAACAAAGCATTGCTGTGTGAATAGCCAGCAGCATAGCACAGCAGAAATGTCGTAGATAGCAGCGCTGACACGGGCTTGCAAGGCATTGCAAGCAGCTTGACGGGCCAGCATTGTCAGGAATGTGTGGAGCATGTTGCACAAACACTCGTGCTCATGTTTTTTCACCAGGCCCTTCTGTTCATGCAGACACAACCACATGCCTGCTTCACTGCTGTTTTCAGCAACCCTTGACCATATGTCTCAGATGGTCTACAGTGCAACCTCACAGTGATCATCATATTGCTCACACACTACCTTCTTTGCTGCTTTCATGCAACTTTTGCAGCCATGCAGTCCAGTAATTGAGTCTATCTTGTTATGTAGAGGAGTGGTGGGGCCTCAGAGCTGGCAGCTGCTGGGCCTTTGCTTTCAGTCAAGTCAGAGGGGCTCCTACACAGCTCACCTGAATTGCGTCATCAATAGCAGCCAGGTGTGTCGCACATCTTAAACAGCAGCACACTGGCTTGCACCACAAGCAGCAAGGCTTCAAATCAGAAATTCAAGATGACAGTCTACTGCAGACCAGTGTCCTAGGTTTTCCTCACTTCCCCTTTCTTGCCAAAGCCCTTCCTGTTTTGCTCCTACTACACCATTGTTGTGCTTGAACTGATTGGATAGGCTTGCACCTCCTATGAGCTTGATGTCTGCATTTCATGTCACTTTGCCATCGTGTTGCCACAATTTTGCACGTCTGTGATTTTATGTTCCTACTGAGCCTGCTGCGGTCAAGTCAGCTTCTTTGATCCTACAGGCGGGTGCCCAGCAACTGATAGTGCAGGCAGTCTGCAGCACCACCCATTTCACATTGGAAACACCCTATTTGTTGAGCTGATTTGTTCTCCGGCTGCACTCACTACAAGCCAAGTATCATATTATAATTGCCAACTATCCTTCTGCCTGCTCTGGTCAGATCTGTTTTCTGTTGTGCTGCAGGCGGATGCCCAGCAATTGATAGTGCAGGCAACAGTCTGCATTCCAGCTTTGCAGCTGGAGCCTGCAGGCAGCCTCTTTTTTAAGCCCACATGCGTTGGGGCATGTTCTCAGCGTGCTCTTGTCATGCACAACACCTCAAGGGTGCCGCTGATTTATCAGGTGTGTGGATGTTATAGCCCAGTCACCAGGAAACAGTGGTTGTCGGTTTTGCCAAACCGCCTGCTGACTACTGTGACCGCACTTCACAACAGGGTGCTTCAACTGTGCAGTATTGTGGCTGAATTGCTTCCTGAAAAGCTCACAAACATGACTGACAATGGTGACAACATGTTCGGCAGCATTTGTTCAGCACCCAGTGAAGATTGCATGAGTAGTGCAATAGTTGCACAGACTGCTGGTATGATCTGCTGCAAAGTAGGCTTTGACAGCTGACTGATCCTTATTCACCTTCTTGCAGTGGCAATTGCTGCAACATGCAGCAGGCAGCTTTGCAGTGCAGCCCCAAAGCGGCGTGCTGCAAGCAAATGAGAGACAGACAGTCACATGGACCTTTGTCCCATCTGACAAATCCACGTACGACATCAGGGCAGCATGTCAGTATGGCAGCCCATCAGACTCGTCAAGCATGTATGACATCAGCATAGGGCCTTCTGCAACGGCCTCAGGACAGCTTGGCAAAGCCCTGAGATTTACTCAGCAGGTGGGGCTAGCCCTTGTGGGTCAGGGCACAATTGGCGCACTCACCCTGGAACCCAGCTCTGTTGACTTTGGCAATGTTGCTGTGGGCTTTCCAGCAGTACAGGAAATCACACTGCTGAATCAAAGTGGTGGCAACCTGTGCTACAGCATCACTTGCACAGCACAGGCTGGCACAGAGCCTGCAGACTCTCTCACAGCTGACGCAGCCTCAGCAGCTCAAGACCAAGTCGCCCCAGCTGAGTCCAGCTTGACTCCAGGCAGCACTCAGGCAGCTGATGTCAATGTCATCAGCAGTGATGAGCCAGCATTGCATCTGGTCTTTGATGAGCCACATGGGTCGCTGCCAGCAAGGGCAACCAAGACAATCAGGCTGACACTGAATCCTGTGCGGCGCCAGCGGTACTGCCTGCAGCTGGTGTGCCACACAACCTCTGCCAATGCGGCAGATGCTGATGGACAGCTTACTGCACTGAGGTCATCAGCTGTACCGCCTAAATTGAACCAACCACCTGTTCGTGCCATGGTCAAAGCCTTCTCCACCTACCCCACGCTCATGATTGCGGATGTTGCCTGTGAGAGCCTGGACAAGCCATTTGTGTGGGGTCAGATGTCATGCAGCGAAATCAACACAGAGCTTGCAGCAGAGATGACTGAGGTATGCTATTAGCACTCTGTTATACCTTGCACTTCTGCTGCTTTTGCTCACTGTTGCACCATACTTGTCGTCGTTGCTGCTCATGACAGGCCAATGCGCATCACACCTTGTGGCATCTGTCACATGCTGCTTTTGGCTCACTGCTGCTCCAAAGATGTCTCTACACATTTCTAATGCAGTGCATTGAATATGACAGCTTGCGTCATCTGTCGCATGGTAGACCCAAAAGCAGCTCAGTGTTAATACATTGCACACCATTTCTTTACATCAAATGGGTGACATCCCCATGTTCAAAAATTGCTAAATGCGTCTTGCGCCTTTTCAGTGTGCGCCCAAACTATTGGAACGCCAGTGCCACTAAGCATACGCCTTGAGCACAATGCAAGTGCTTGAGAGCATGATTTGCTGCAATGGACAAGACAAAGATTTACTGGCCCAGATCATTGCTGTGTCTGTGCAGGCAGAGCTGATCTTGGATGCAAAGAAGCTGAATGGCGGCTATACCACGCACTCTGCCCTTGAGATGTTACCCCCTTTCAATATGGACATGGGAGTGGGCGGCATTGACTCACGTCCTCTGTGTGTCATTATACGCCTCACCAATCCAGGTCAGCCTTCAAAGTTTTTGGGCTAATCCGGTCTATCGGTCTTATTCTCTCTCCAAGTACTGCCAGAAAACATGAACTGCAGTGTTCTCTTTTTCCCCTTTGAAGCTGCCTGTACTGAGCAAGTTATTTTGCGCTGAGCAAGTTCCTTGGCCTCCAGTAGTTTCTGCACTGACAATCAGCCAAACTCTCCTCAAAGACTTTGTTTTGCATCACACACACCAACATGTCATGAATATCAAACACATTTGTGTCCCTGCAGCTGACGGGCATGGCGTATTGAACTGTATGGCTGGCAAACTACCAGCAACCACACAGTTCATTTTGTCATGCCTGTCAATTGCACACTCATGACACTGTTGTGCTGCGCTGTGTTATGCTATGTTCTGCTAAGCTATGCTGAGAAGTCCTGAAGGCAATTGCTCCTGCAGCTACGTGTTGCAAGCCTGCTTTGCTCTCGACATTCAGTGCTGTGAGGTGCCACGTCTCACATCATAGATCCATAAGGATATTGCAATGCCAGATAACATCTAGCGATGGGTGTGTGTGTGTGCATGAAAGGTGTCGGAAAGCGTCTATGGCTGATCAATCTACTTATGTTCATCCACTGTTGAGCACAGGGAGTCTACCAGTGGAGTGGGATCTGCAGCGAGTAGGAGACATGGGTTTTGGCGTAGAGGTAGAGAACTGGGTAGAGCCCAGCCGGCCGCGCAGTGACAAGGAGAAGCTGCATGACTTCATTGTGAAGGAGGGGGTACTGCAGCTGCAACCCCTGGTGGGTAGCCTGGGGCCGGGCCAGTCTACCACCTGGACTGTCATCTACAGGTCAGCCATCATGTCAGAAAAGTAGCTGCCAGCACTCAGTGTCAGGGCACAAGTCACTTACCCAACACAGACTCCAGATATCAAACACTGCGTAATTGCATTGCTTGCAAGCCATGCTCTTGCCAGCCAAACTTTGTCAGCTTGCACAGTGGCCCAGACATCTTCAGCATACATGCCTTGGCTTGCAGTGGGTAGGCACGACCTCTCCATGCTGCTAGCCATGAAGGACAGTAAGCAGCTGCACCTGCACCTCACAGGAGTCACAGTGCCCAGTGACCACATGTTCCTCTCCTGTATGGACCGCCCCTTCCAGCTGGGCCAAGGGCGTCTAGCTAAGATGGCATGGCAACAGTTGTCTGTGTGAATGCAGGCATTGTGCAGTGGGCAGGCATGACCTCTCCATATTGCTAGCTATAAAGGACAGCAAACAGCTGCACCTGCACCTCACAGGAGTCACAGTGCCCAGTGACCACATGTGTCTGTCCCTGATGGACCGTCCCTTTCAACTGGCGCCTGTGCCTATTGGTGAAAGGGACCCACCAAGGCAGACGTACTGCTTACGCAATGGCGGCCCTGCTGAGTTGCCCTTCGTGATTGACACAGCCCCCTTACAGCAGCTGGTCAAACTCAACTATGGGTATGAGGTGAGGGTTTACCCCCATTTCAGCAGCGACCAATGCTTTCTGGGCCTACTGATCACATGTGCATGTCCCTAACATGACTGAAGTAGTGACCTGTGATCACTACTTTCCTATTTGTGCTAATCTTACATGCAAGTCTATGTTTGGCGCACAAGTTCTTTATTTCCTCTTTGCAGATTCGAAAGTCTCAAACAATGCCAGCTTGGCAGCCAGTGCTGACAATATTGCTCGCACCTCAAACGAGACTGGCATAGCTTCTGGCATTGCTGCACCTTAGGGCGAATTCCCAGTGATGTTGCCGGCTTCAATTTCATCTCGAGCCCTGATGAGGCCAGAGTGTGCATTGCCGCCCTGCCGATCAGACCAGCGCATGCACCCAAAAGCAGTCTGTCATAGCTTCTGGTGTTGCTGCAGGTTCTCAAGTTGCTTGAGACACCTCAGGGCATAATCCCTGCAGGCGACGTTGCCGGCCTCAACTTCATCTTCAGCCCTGTTGAGGCCAGAGTGTATGACGTCACCCTGCCCATTAAATTGGGCAATGAGACCAAGACTGCCCTTCAGCTGACTGGCAAAGGGTATCATCCTGGCCGTTTGCAAGCTCTCCCATTGACAGCAGATGCAGTAGACACAACAGAAGCGGCTGGGCCAGAAGCTCTGTCAAGTGTACAATGGCATAGTCAAGCGGATGCAGCAGCAGACAAGGCCACCTGGCCCGGCTTCTCAGCAGCGTCTTCTGTGCAGCTGCCGCAGCAGTTGCTGTCCCTCTCACAGAATGTGGTGTCCTTTGGCCCTGTCGGAATCCAGGGCGTCAGCAAGAGGGTGATTGCGCTGTTGGCAGGACCCCATTTTGGTGTCAAGTATAAGTGGCAGCTGGGCGTGCTTGCCCAGGAGAGAGGTCTTTTGGGAGGGCTGCTGCAGATTGAGCCCTCCCAAGGGACTTTGCAGCCAAATGGCTGTTGCTTGTGTAAGCTGACATTCTCAGCAGGCGTAGATTCTCAGCTTTTTGAAGCAGGCATCACCTGCAATGTCTCATCCATTGCAGAAACATCAATGCCATTGCAGCCTGCGCGAGTTCCAAGTGTGAATAGCCCTCTGAACAGTCCTCGTACAGCTGGCAGTTCACAGGCCGATGACTCACCCTCTAGAACAGCCAATGCTGAGTCAGCGCAGCATGCGGCCAGGAATCGCAGCTCAGCACAGCAGGGTCAAAGATCGCCCAGATTAGTCAACAGCCCCAAGAAGGGCAGTTCCAGTGTGGCGGGAGCACCTGTTAGAGTGGGCAGTTCAGCAAGCCCTGTGAAAGCAGGGACTCGCAGCAGTCCCAACCGAGTCACAACCAGCCAAAATCGGGCGCCGATCTCCCGTACTTCTTCCAGCAGCAGTGCTGGGCAAAAGGCAGAGTCCCCACCAAAAAGCCCATCAAGAAGCAGTGTTCAGACCTCAAAGGCTTTGAGTCCTGCAAAAGCAGTGACAGCAAAAGCAGGCAGGGTGGCTTCAACAAGCAGGACCAGCTCTGGATCTGGTGGTGCAAAGCCATCAAGTGTGAAGATTCCGCACAAGAGGAGACTTCCAGGTGCTGAAGCAAAATAAGTTTTGAGTTGCAGTCATTGTTTTGTCAGTTTTGACTCGCTGCATACACGTACATGACAGCTACTGCCACCTGAGTAATTTTGCATTAGCCCACCACACATTACTTTGTCAGACCAACCCATTCATTTGACACTTCAACGCTTTCATGCGTTCCACATCATCAGATTGCATGGGCACAAGCGACGCGTTGGTGGCAGAGCCTATTGAGGAGGTGATAGCTGAACACCCTGCCAGCATGTGCAAATTCTCCAGATGCATTCAAGTGCCCAGTAAAGTAATAGAGTTCTTCTTGTGTTTCAAATTGTTATGCTGTACAGGCGCAAGCAGCGGTTCAGTGGTTGAGCCTGTTGAGGAGGTGATCGCTGAGCATCCCGCACCCCCAAGCCACCCCTACACCCCAGGCAGCCGCCTGGCATCCCGCCCGCCCGTGCATGCTGCTATGACTGCTTCAATCAGTCACCACTTTCCAGGCCACATGCCTAGCACTGTGCAGCGCAGCGTCAGCAGTAGCACTGACCATGATGCTGAGAGGCCTCCTGAATCCCAGGTGCGTCAGATTGACAACACAAGCATGTCACTCCTTCTGTGCCCTTGGCAGCGTAGCCCGCTATGCATGCTGACATGACTCTGTCAATCTGTCACTGCCTCCCAGGCCACAAGCCTGCTGTGCGGCACAGCTTCACCAAAGCCCATGACGCTGACAGACTTTTCGAACCCCAGATGCGTCTTTCTGACTGTAGATGACTCTTGTAACCTTTGCACTTGGCAAGCCAGCTGGCGTAGTACGCATGATTGTGCCTGCCCACTTGCAAATGCTTTCATGCCAACAGTGTCTGCGCTGCTAAAAGGGCCACTTTCTGCCTGGCAGGTGCTGGTGGTCAGTGTCAATGGGCGGGTACTGACTCCTGAATTGAATGTACAATTCAGCCCTTGGAGGCGGGCAAAGCATAATGTTTGATAGTCACAGGACACTGACTGCCGACCAGATAAGGGCATGATCTGACATCACTGCAGAACATATTTAAACACTGTTTCCGACGTGCAGGTGCTGGTGGTCAATGTGGAGGGGCGGGTGCTGACTCCTGACCAGATGAGGGCGGGGCTGTACATCCTGCCCTCTGAGGCTGCCCTGGCAAGCAGCCTGCTGCAAGGGGGCTCTTGGGCTCCCCCTGCAACCCCCCCGCACCCTGCTAATGACCAATTACCAGGTAAGTGCTGCCTATGTCATAGTGGTTAAATTCAACATTCAATGTGATCTGTGTATGTTCACGTGGCAAGAAGTTTTGGCATTGATGGCTAAGCATAAGCATAGATAACAGGGCCTGTACAGCTGATCACAAGCATGGTGCAGCAGGACAGTCAAGCTAAATATCACGAGCACTTGTGCGTGACAAAGTGTTGTACAACATACGTCTGCCACAGGCAATTCACAAAAGTGGCAAGGTGAAAGTCAATGGTGTTCCCTGCAAATTTGGCTGCTATTTAAGCCAGCTGCATGGAGCAACCTGATTGCCTCAAGTCATGAGCTTGCGTGTCGAGCAGACGCCGGACAGCTGCCGTCCACAATGGCTTGAGAATGACTGACGCTATCTCTCACCTCTGATGTCGTTTTTGAGCTTGAGCCAAAATTCTGCACCCACCGCCACCTACACCCACCACAACCAAGCTCCATTCACATCAAACATGTGCTGACATTGTTTTTGCAATCATGAGGTTCCTCCCTGTGTGCATGCAACTCACGCTAAACTGCCACTGCTTAAGGCCTTAGCGTGATGACAAGGTGCCCTGACTGCAACATCAAATGCAATTGAACTGCATTTGGGCAATTGCATTTGCCACACACTGAGCTGTATCAGTCAGAGCCTCAAGTCATGGCCTTATATGCATCTCATTGGCATCACCTTGTGGACTCCCTATAGTCTATACTTTTGCAGCTTTGTGAGTTTCCATCTGTCATTGACAATCAAACTGGTCGGAAACAGTTGAAAGCTCCAGGACATACCTAGCTGGGCATGCTGAGCCTGTCTAGCATGCGTGCTGACTGAATAAATGAATCAATGATGGTTTAAGCTGACACTGTTGCATGGCCCTGCAGCTGCTCAGGATGTGCACCAAGCAAGCATATTGCTGCAAGAAATGCTGGCAGAAGTGGTGAATGGCTCAGATGTGGCAACAGCGCTAGCTGGTCTACTAGAGGAGGAGACACCCACATTGGCTGAGCTGAGGCAAGGCAGCGGTCTTCTTCATGCTGCTGTTCCCCTGCCAGCTGGAGGTTCATCTCAAGCACAGCACAACACTCTTGAGGCTAACTGTACTAGCTCAGAAGCAAACCTGGATCAGTCAGAGGCTGCCATTACACACACGCAGCAAGCGGTTGAGCCAAGTCAAGAGGCAGCAGAAGAGGCAGAGATTGACAGTGAGGATGCAGCAGGCATGTCAGCTGTACAATGGAAGGTTGTGCAGCAGCCTGAGTTTCACGCTTTTGTAGAATTTGTATTGGAGAGCGCTTGCTTTAGCCTGCTACAAGAGAGTGCGGCTGACAGATGGCAAGCGCCATAGACAGAAGATTGAGAATAGGCTGTCTGCTGCAGCAACAGCAACATTGCCCCATCAACGGCTGCTGCCTGGTCGGGTGTTCACGAAGCAAACATAATCAGCAGCCTGAGTATGCTCAGTGCTGCAAGCAACAATCATATGTTTTGCTAAGAATTAGGCTTTGTATCATTATCAGCAGCCTGTGGCCAGCATGTGGTTCCGCGGAGAGCCACATCGCTACGGATTCATGGGAGCATCAAACAGATCTGCTCAGGCAAGATCGCCTGATCCATAATGAACGTATCTGCACTCACACAATGTGGGTTGCAGAGGCTCTTCTTGAAGATGCATGCAATCGACACCTCTTTTTGCTTTCAGCACGTCTTTTGAAGGAGATCTGGTTTCACTTGACAACCCAGCAAGTCATCATCAGGCATGTGAGCTGGTCATGCATGCGTGCTTTGCATGGCAGAAGGAAAGGAGGACATTGCTCAAGCTTGCATGGCATCTGAACTTTCCTCAGATCTCAGTCCTGACTCAGGACCAACTGAGCGCAGATTGACTTGAGTTATGCACACTGACTTGCGATCACGGCAAGCATGAACGGAGCTCGTGCCTGAGTCTTGTCGACCGCCAGGCGCTGTCAATCACAACGATGCAGTCTCTTGCATGCTATGAGCGTCACTGATCAGCATGCAAACAGTCAATGGCAGCACCCCGGCAGGAAGTGATCACTCTGCCTCTTCCTCCGACATTACGGCAAGCTCTGGTTGCTGCTGGCTTCCGCACTACTGCAGACTTGCAAAGCGTCGGACCAGTTAACCTCTCATCTGGTACGACTGCAATATCCCGCATCGCGAGTGATCGATACGATGTTAGGTCAAAGCGCTGTCTGCAGAATTGAGCATCACCTCTGACGAGGCACTGCTTGTCTTGAAGGTCGCCAATGTCTACAAGGATGTCGGCATTGCTGGTACGCAATATGTGCAGATGACCATGTCGTTTTCCAAACAGGGTTAAGCTGATTGTATACTGTGTTTGAAGGTGCAAGATCTGCTCAACACCTGTATGAGAAGGAGCTGGCTGCCAGAAAGATCATCACTTTTTGTGGTGATGTTGATGGCATGCTGGGCGGCGGAGTGGCCACTGGACAGATCACGGAATTTTGTGCGCTAGTTTATCGTGTTCCACTGAGGAGCGTCAGTCACTTAACAGCATCATGAACATTGTGCAGGTGGTGCTCCAGCCGTAGGAAAGACGCAATTGGGGTAAGGCAGTTTGCACGCAAACACCAGTCACTCAGGCCTTTGCACATTATCAAGATGCAGACATCACATAGCTCAACAAATACGTGCTTCATCTGCAGCATACAGCTGGCTGTAGATGTGCAGATTCCAGCTGCATTCGGAGGTCTGGGTGCATCTGCCGTTTACATTGGTAGGTCTGCAAACTTACAGCAAGTTTCCTCACCAATGTTTGGAGCCAGCAGAGAGTTATGCTGCTGACATCCAAATGTCTTCCCTATCGCGCACCTTTATCATAACAACGAACAGGGCTTTCTGAAAACAGAGATGGACAGGAATTTGCATCAATGTAGTCCAACCCATGTAGCCCTCATGCAAGCATAAACTGATGCTATGTCAAGATTCTCAACCCTGCGCTGAGAACTATTAGCAGATTTCCTGGAAATGTTGGACCTATGACCTGGTCGTCAAATGTGGTTGCTGGCAGCCTTGTATTACCTTCTTTACATGACCTGTCTGGCTATGACCTTTCTGACGCATGACAAGGTTTTGCTGTTGTGCAGATACAGAGGGCAGCTTCATGATTGAGCGTGTAGTGGACATTGCAGATGCATGCATACGCCACCTCAACAAGCTAGCCAACCACAATGGGACAACCTCCCAGAAAGATGCTGTGAGTGTCAACCTCTGCTCGGTCTTTCAGCTTGTGCGTGATGCCTGCAGACTTTAAGCATCACAGCATACAGCCACAAGCTCACAAGCTCCGTTGCCTGCTTTTCTGTTTTTGTGCTTCTCCACGCTGTGACAGTCTGTTTTACACTCTTATGTACGCTGTGACAGCCTGTACTACACGCTTCTATGCGCTGAGACAGTTTGAATACACGCTTCTAGACACTGTGACACTCTGAATCACAACAGGTATTGTGCAGGTCAGTAAGATCAGTAGGGACAGCATGTTGGCTAATGTTCATTTCTTCCGTGTCAGAGACTACACTGAGCAGGCAAGGAAACGCCAACACACAGTCATTGCTGTCCGCATGCATCCTGGAACTGCTGCATCACTGCTAAAAGATGGAGCACCGTCCATGCCAACAGCAGATGCTGCAGAACATTTCTGTACGCTGTGACAGTCTGCATTACACGCTTCTAAACACTATGACAGTCTGCATTACAATAAGCATTGTGTAGGTCAGTAACATGCCAACATGCTCACAGCTGTGAAACCACACTGTGCAATATCGTTATGTATGTACCAAAGAGTCCAACAGTTCGTAGTGCACATCAAAGCATTTTTCTGTTTGAGGCTTTACTACAAATTTTGAGTGTAAGAAGCTATACAAGCAGAGCCACCTGACTGAAATCACTGCGATGCTGTGCAGCTGGCTGTGACTCAGATGCTTCCCTCATTTGTTAACAGCCATCCTGAGGTAAGCATGCGTCGCTGCAACTGTGAAACAGCCACTTTGCTGTTGATTGCTTCAAAGCTTGTACTGTCCTGTTGTAAAATCAAGCATGTGATATTGGAATGTTATTAACAGCAGACAGTGTCATGGTTGCCCAGCAACAAATCGCTCAGCGGCGACATGCACTCCCTGTCTTTGCTGCTGAAGAGATGTCATCAGAATTGTGCATTGTTGCCTGCTGTATGAGGAGTGACTCTTGTGCAAGTGGCGTAAGGCTCACACACTGCCATTATGCTGGAACGCATCCCAGATGTTGACAATGTACACACAGCAGCATCAGAGTGCCGCAAGTGGTGCACTACAGTGTCCCATCTCTTGACACTCTCCCTCATAAGCTTTTTGCAAAATACTTCATGTCGAATCAAAACTGACTGCTGGCAACACATGATGCATTAGTAGCAGTACAAGCTGAAATATCTTCATCTTGTGTACAGGTGAAGCTGATTGTCATTGACAGCATTGCTTTCCACTTCCGGCAAGACTTCCAAGACATGGCTCAGCGCACACGGGTGCTAGCAGAAATGGCACAAAAGCTGATGCGGCTAGCAGAAGACAAAGACCTTGCTGTATGAATCTCCTCTAATGCTCCTAGCATTTCTGCTGAGAAGCTCAAAACCCTGGCAGCTAACAGCAGCCATATGTCTCTTACTGTCAAAGCTGCTAGAGTCATGTTGTATTGAGCATAGTCAGCAGCTTGCATCGCTCTTGAACTTTCACCTGGGCAAAGTGCAATTGTTTATGCCCATGCTTGTGTGCTGCAAAGTGGCTTGCTGCTGATAATCTTGCTCATACAGTGGGTTGTCTGTTGTTTGTCAAGTTCAGGAGCTGTTCTTTCTGATTTCTGGTTTTGCAAGCCAAAATGAATGCTGCAGGTGGTCCTGATGAATCAGGTGACCACCAAAGTACTGGACAACAACCGGGGAAGCAAGCTGGTTCCTGCACTTGGTGAGTCAGCCCTCAAGGCATTGCAGCATGCATCATGTGCAGTGAGATTGCTGATCATGTGCAATGCTGCCACGGTCTGCATGCGATCTACATAGCTTGCTACACAGATAGTGCATCGGCGCTGCAGCATGCATGATGTGCAGTCGGTGCAATGCTTATATGCAATGCTGCCAGTAGAACCAGAAGCCGGCATCATGACGGAAGCCGCTCTGAGTCAAGGCAGCCTAGGACATGGCATATGAAAGGAGGCAGCCCTGAATATGCTGCAATGATTGCATGCAGACCGCTAAGCTTGCCGCACGTGTAGTTAAAAGGGCTGCCATGGACTGCATTGATTTCAAACAGCAAGGTGATAT
The DNA here is from genome assembly GCA_002118135.1 of Trebouxia sp. TZW2008. Taxonomy (NCBI): domain Eukaryota; kingdom Viridiplantae; phylum Chlorophyta; class Trebouxiophyceae; order Trebouxiales; family Trebouxiaceae; genus Trebouxia; species Trebouxia sp. TZW2008. The sequence continues at coordinate 193,565 of BDIU01000103.1, forward strand.
CTCGATCAAATCTGACATGTTATTCACAAATCACGTATAGTTCTGCTGTGCAGGAGATAGCTGGGCTCATGCAGCTACCAGTAGAATCATACTTTTCTGGCAGCAACAAAGCAGAAATGCGTTTTTGTACAAGTCCCCTTGGCTTCCTGCCAGAACCGCAGAGTATTATGTGACAGCTGATGGCATTCGAGGCCGCAGACCCCCAAAGCGACCAAGAGCATGACCTGCCTGAGTGTCAAACTCTAGCAGCCTTGGCACCACCATTTTGGCCTGAAGCTTACTGTAAGCTGTCCTTCATGACTTACGATAAATACGCAAGGCAGTATGGGAGTGCCTTTGTGTGCAAATTTGCCTTCAACAGATGCAATGTGCTGTGGATTTGGGTGCTTTCATATGTATACGTGCATCGCTTGTGTCGCTGAATACTTGGCTGCGTGGACAATGCTCAAATGTCTCGCTGCTAAAGCATGTGCCATGTAAATCACATTGAGCAAGGTGAGTCTGAAACTTCTGCCTGATGGGACAGAACTTAATGTTGTCAGGACCAGAGAAATTGTATAAGCATACGTTGAACTTGACCTAGCTACCTAAGGAAGGTACACTGTTGAGGAAGAAAGCAGCCTGCAGCAGATGTGCTGTGCGAAACACAATGCCTCGAATATGGGCATCCTGAGAATTGCCACAACCAGGTGCTGATACATGTAATTTCGAGATCAATGTGATGGTCGCTCAAGTTCACTGTGCGCTGTCTTGATAGTGTAATTTGCGCTGTTTGCGATATAGTGCAATCTGCTGCAGATAATTGCTGGAAGGCCGAGTGCGTAGCAGCTGCAAGCATCTGCACTAGATGCACTGCAGACTGCAGATAACTGAGGATTGGAAGCTGTCCCACAGCCAGCTCTGTCTTCCTGTGTAGCTGATGTGCCAGCTTACCTCAAACTGATCTTGCCTCCCACTGCAGTCACAGCGTACAATGTAAGATGGGTTGCAACTGCTGCCAGAAAACAGGAAATACAGACAATACAGGGAGCAAGCCAAAATGCTCATTGGGTACACTTTGGACCCGTTATCCAAGTGGACGCAGTAATCTTTTGCAACAACAACAGCAGGTCAATGTGACTTGCCATCAACAAGTATGCAAGCAGCAGCCCTTGTTGTGCATGAGCTTCACCTGACTCAAGCTTGGCTTTCAAAGCTTCAGCTTCTTCCTTTTTCAAACCCTTCTTGATGACCGCTGGGGTTTTCTCAACCTGGCAGCATAAGCATAGGTTTGACATCCCGTTTTGGCGTCGTGATCATGCATGCACTTTTGAAATTGCAGAAGTCTGGGACACAGATGTGCAGCCGTCAAATGCTGCAGAAGTGCAGGCAAACATGATTGCGAAAGCAAAGCACACCCACCAAGACTTTGGCATCTTTCAGGCCCAACTCTGGCAAGACCGCTCGGACCTCTTTGATTACTTTGATTTTGTCAGACGCACCAAAGCTTTCTAGAGTGACATCAAACTCAGTCTGCTCCTCTTTTGCAGGTGCGGCTTCCTGAGCTGGTGCTGCGCCTTGCTGTGCTCCACCACCGCCCATCATGGGCATCATGCCAGGAATTGTATCTATTTTGAGCCGTACTCTGAGCAATTCTGTCAGGTCTGCCACTTCTACTAGATTTAGGGACACTATTTCGTTGACGAGCCTATTCAACCGCTGATTGTCCGATGCAGCTGTCCTGACTTCTTCAGGCTCGTCTGCCAGATCTGCAAAGGACCTCTGCCCTCGATGCCGCAAACTGACTGTGTCAACTAAGCTGTTGCTGCATCCACAAGCTGCAACCCGTGTGCCTTGCAACACATCTGCTGCTACGCCACGTGTCACAAGTGACAAGCTACTGTGTGCCAAACGCCGGAACATGGCCCGGCTTGTGCGATGCACCTACTATGGCACCTGATTGTGTGTACACAGCACAGTGCTACGTCACTCCTAGCGATCAAGCAGCTGGCAAAACTGTATACGAGCTTTCAATACGAGACTGTACGGCCAAGAAATTACTAGGCAAATCCTGACGATTGGAGGAAGCGGTAGTGAGTAGCGACGATGGTCAAGCGACACTCCGCACCAAGTGACCTTGACGGCTCTACATCAGTCAACCCCAGTGGCTGACTGACTTACGGCATGGTAAATTTATGGTAAATTGGGTGTTACCAAAAAGGGCTTTGGCGGGAATCCAATCAGGGCGAGTCATCACAAGAAAAGCTCAACGGTGCAAGGAGCTTGCGCATCTGATTTCTTGTTTGTCGATAGAGCCGTTTGCGCTAGGCTTACAGCCAAGCCGTGTGCTGCAGTTGGCGCCGCGCAGATTATTGATAAAATCACCAACGGTTGATGCTATGCCAGCTCAAGCTCTGCAGCTGTTTGGCCACTGTTTGGGCATAGATCACTGCCGTGCGCGAGTGCGGCCAGCCACTTCCGGGCGACCTACTGTGCACACTTCGTCCGCTCCTTTGATACTACACTCCCGAAACCCTTCAGTGCACACAGCGATACACCGCAGAAGCTCAAACTTGCAAGTCGCAGCTGCCTACACCTCCTTGTCTTCTAACAATGGAACTGCCAGCCCCCCGTCATCTGCTGGTCCAGCGCCTGCACCCCAAGCACAACAGCCACTAAAAGCTGTAGCAGACCCAAACAAGGCCACTATCAAGGTCTTGCAACTGCTTTTGGCAACCCAGAACAAGTCTAACCTGTTGCTAAACAGTCACTGTGATTGCAATCTTTGTGACAACTGTCAATCAAAGCACTGACTGCATGCGTTGGCAACACACAGGTGATAGGTGTGGGAGGAGGGGGGTCCAATGCAGTCAACCGCATGCTGCAAAGCGACCTGCAAGGTGTGGAGTTCTGGATTGTCAACACAGACTCCCAAGTAGGTTCGGGCGTCTCACAGAGTTTGCCTGACGCTGGACACCTAACTTGATCAATGCTGGACTAATTTTGCACGCTTTTGTGGCTGGCGTTTTGCCCAATTGATTTGATGCTGGACTTCCAGGCGCTCATCAGCTCACCTATCAGAGCAAACAGCAAGCTGCAAATTGGTGAGAAGCTGACCAGAGGTCTTGGGGCTGGTGGCAACCCACAAATTGGACAAGTAAGCACCTGGAGTCACCCATGGGTCTATCTGGCTTGTTGCGACTCTTGCCTTTGGCTGTTTCAATCCTTGCACTTAGCTTGTTTTGGTTATCTACAGAGGTTGCCCTTGCTTGATGTAGTTTGCAGAGGAGAAATCATATCATATCTGAATCCTTCTTTTTTGGCTGCAGAAAGCAGCCAATGAGAGCAAGGCTGCCATTGAGCAGGCATTGCAAGGCACAGACATGGTGTTTGTCACAGTAAGTCTTCCTTGTTCCTTCAGATCAACACGCATTCAGGAAATGCTGTTGTGTTGCTTATGACTTGCTGTGCTAAATCCAGATCAGTACTTGGTGTCAGCCACCTACTTTGATGCTAATCTTTGTCAACGGCTCATCGAGCGATTCACATGCACTTGTGCCATTGCATGTGTGTCAGAAATCTGCAATACGCTGTGCAGTGATCTTACCTTGCAGACGGTTGCCAGTCATGCACAGAGTTTGCACCAAATGGCAAGCCTGCACAAGCGATGCTGTATTCTGCTGTGCCCAGCAACTCATGACAGGCAGCAATTGAAGTCACAGCAACCAGACGCTGGTGCTAGGCTGTGCACGTGTTGTGTAGCCCTGCCCTTGATACCCATGGCAAACGTCTGCACACGTTATCCAGCTGAAAAGCAGATGAAAGCACTGCATTACAGCAACTTACAACTGCTGTTGTCAGCAAAGATGATCAGCAGCTGACAACAGCAACAAACATGATAGCCAGTGCTGATCAGCATGGTTGTGATGCTGCAGGCAGGTATGGGAGGTGGCACGGGCAGTGGCGCAGCCCCTGTAGTGGCTGCTGCTGCCAGAGCCCTGGGCATCCTGACCGTTGGCATTGTCACCACACCCTTCTCCTTCGAGGGTCGCTTGAGAACACAGCAGGTAAACACATCGCAGATGATGCTGTTGACAATGTCAGAGGTGCTTGTATGCAAACAAGCAAGCTAGCATTGGGCGTAGGTTGGCAGTATCAAGGGAGGTTATCTGTGTTAAGCTCACAGCAGCATGCTGGACATCATTTCATTTTGCAGAATGGCATCTATGCCCTTGAGATCTTGTTGCTGAGACCTCCTTGCGCAGCCACACAATAGTTGGTCAGCATTGTCTAGAACATGAGTGTTGTGTGAGAATAAGAAGGTTCGTAAATAAGACTATTTACCTTGAGCATCTGGCTGCTGTGCAGGCTGCAGAGGCGATTGAGGCGCTGAGAGTGTCAGTGGACACCCTCATCGTCATCCCCAATGACAAGCTGCTTGACGGTATGTCAACAGACAGCTCACTCATGCAATTTCTTCAACATCTTCCTTCTGGCCATGGTGCTTGATGCTTCCCTGTGCACTCTACAAAAGCAACATGGCAACAGATTTGCTTGTGTGAAAGCGTTCAAGTGACCTGTCGTGCTGGACTTGTTGCACAGGCTTCAAAATTGCAGCAGCACCTTAAGACAGTCTGTTTGCTAAACGCCTTGTCCTGCCTTGCTGCTGCATGCAAGTGCCCTTCATGCTCTGCGTGCCTGCAACTCCAGACGCGCTGACCTTTTGCTTTTCTGCAGCTGTGGATGCTGCCATGCCAGTCACAGAGGCCTTCAGAGTTGCAGACGATGTGTTGCGGCAGGGCGTACGAGGCATCTCTGACATCATCACGGTGAGTCAAGTCTGCCTGAGCACCCTGTCTGGCCAGACCAAACATTGCAGCCCCTATCTGCCAAGTCCCGGGCTGATACCTCCTGCAGGCTTTTGATTTGCCACAGTCGCAACAAATTACTACGGCTTGACCTGATTGCTGTTGTGCAAGCGTACAAGGGTTGTGATCTTTCAGTTCCTTTTGTCAGCTGCATTATACCTGCAAGCCCTATCCCTCTCTGTTGCCAAACAGACGTATGTGGTCTTGTCTACTGACAGCAGGGATTGCAATGTGTAGTCAAGCACCACATATCAGAGGAGCTTGAACAACACTCCACTGCTCCATGTGAGAACAAGGCACCATGAAAGCTATCTATACATTAGACTTGAGAGTTACTCAGCTTTCCAAAATGTTTGTAGGTGCCAGGGCTGGTGAATGTGGACTTTGCAGATGTGCGTGCCATCATGACAGGGGCAGGATCCTCCCTGATGGGGCAGGGCAGGGCATCTGGCAAGGCTAGGGCGCGTGATGCAGCCCTTGCTGCCATCTCCTCTCCGCTGCTGGATGTGGGCATTGAACGCGCTACTGGCATTGTGTGGAACATCACAGGCCCTGCAGACCTCACACTCTTTGAGGTATGCATTCAACTTGATCTTGCCATGATTATGCAGTACATCACTTTGTATAGCTTGATTTAACACAGCAGTTTTGACTGCACAATGTGGGTTTGTACTTGTTTGTATTGCTTGTGCAAGACAAAGGTGCTGTGCATCATCTGCTGCAGTCCGTTCTTTGCCCACAAGGTTTTGCAACAGCGCTGTGGGGAATTGCAGCCCGGGTCACTGTTCACTTTGCCAGCAATGAATGTCAAAAGTGGGGTTTGCCAAAACACCTGATTTGTGAAGGACTGGTTTCACATCGGCCTTGACCCAAGAAGGTATTTACTGCCAGAGTGAATGCTTTAGTGAGCATGAACCCAACCAACAAGCTTTACCGATATCTTGTCACGCAGGTGAATGAGGCAGCTGAGATCATATATGACCTAGTGGACCCCAATGCCAACCTGATCTTTGGTGCTGTTGTGGACCGAGCTTTGGGTCAAGAGGTCAGTGCTGTCAGCTTGCTTACTAGCTCAATGGGGAAAGACGATCCTTGTCCTGCTTGGACACAATGCATCTCCACTTTCCAGACGTTTTATGTGGGCTTGTGAGTCTTCAGCCTGGTCAGGCGCAATACAGCAAATGCTTGATTTATCACAAGACCTCATGCGTGAGTGCCTGTCAAGGTTGCTGTCTTGCATGCAACTTGAACAGAGAGTGTGAATGCAGGTCAGCATCACCATGATTGCAACTGGCTTTGGAAATGGCCTGGTAGAAGCAGCTTTGCGTCCCACAGCACAGCGTAGGGAAAGGGAGCAAGCACAACAGCAGCAGCAGCAGCAGCAACAACAGCAGCAGCAGCAGTTGCCGCCTCAGCAGCCAAGGACGCCCCAAAGGCAAGTCACCATCGAAAGGTGAGCTGATGGACTGGCAGATCCAGTCTCTGCATTTGCACCCTGCGCAATCGAATGATAAGATGCAGAGAGAATCCATAATGTCCTGCCATAGCAAAGCCTTCCAAAGCCAGACAATGTCATTTCTGTACATGATCTTCTGATTGACATTGTTTGAATTGCTCTGATGGATTGCAGGGCTACACCACGAGCAAGGGAAGTGCCTGTTACGCCAGCTGTTGAGATTCCAGCCTTTTTGAGGAAACGCAGGACAAGGGGAAAATGAGCTGTTTGCAGCATGCTCAGCTGTCTTTCATGGCAGGGCATATGGATCAGGATAGTTGAGGCATTGGGTGCCACCTTCATCAGCCACTGTGTTACAGAAATTCTTGAGATATCGCATCTAAGACTTGTAGATCACTGTGCTGCAGTTGCTTAAGTACAAATCCGTGTTGCTTACTCTGTGAACTTTACCTACGTAGAAAACTTTATAGTACACGCTACTGGCATTGCGCCTAACAAGGAAAAGACGTTATCTCAGTGCCTTGCTGCGAAGGCATCAGACTCTTTCAACACGATTTTACGTCAGCAAACAATGTGCATACATCGTATGTGTTTGTTGCTGAATGCACTTTGCTGAAATCTTGGTGCATTACAATTGCAACGAGCAGGGACAGGATGCATTGACAAGTGCAATGTGATTGCTTGTCAATTCTGGCATATGGCTTCAAGAACTTCACAGACTTGGTTCTTTGATTCATGTGTTTGGTTGCTGCTCAACTTGAGCTTCCATTAGTTCATCAACAAGCAGGCCTGCAGCAGCACAAAACTATCGTCATACATGTCCAAGCTTGCAGTGGCATCGTCATTTCGACATGCACAGCACAGATCTGCACAGCTGATGCTGTCTGACTACAGGACATTGCAGTCTATGAGCTGAAATCACATGGATCATATCCCCAAAATTGTCATGTGTAGGCCAGCTTTGCCCACATGCAATGCATGTACATGATCAAGCACAAGAATGCTTGCAGACATGTGACATAGGGATTGCAATCATGCCACTTACCACATGCCAGAAGAGCATCAGGGGTCATGCTCTCCCACAGGTCAGAATGCTTGCTGTCTTTCTGTTCATTCATTTGCACTGCTGCAGATGCCATCTGCTGCATAGCGCTCATGACATCCTTCACAGGCTGTTGCACTGATGCCAGCCAATCTGCAGCCGCTGGCTGTTGATCTCGATCAGAGTCTTTCCCTGCCTTTGGCCCTGGATCAAACACAACAGTAAATGCTTGTGGTCAGCGAGCATAGCACTTGTGGCAAACCAGCATATGACTTTGCTCTACAAAAAAGCATTGCTACATGAACAACAGTCCAAAGCCAAAGCTGATGCAGCTCAAAGTGAGCTAGTCATGATGCAGACGCATCACAGCGCATGAAGCACGGCCAGATTGAAGGTCAGGTTGACAATACTTTTTCCCTAACACAGATGTATCAAACTGTATATACACCTTGGATGTGACCAGACGGGACTCTCTGCAGCAGCGTTTTCAGGTACGTTTTGCTGTCTATCAGCAGGACTGCAGCTGTCAACCAATAACTAAATCCAGGAACATCGCACACTTTCCTTGCACAGCAAGAACAAATGTTGAACCATACCTGAGCCTCTGCCCTTTGACTGTGCAGCCTGCAAGCCTTCTGAAGGCGCCTCATCATAGTATCTATTCAAGGGACAGTTTTTGATGAGGTGGTCTTGGGCCTTGCAGAGACAGCAGTGGGTGATGTGCTGAGGCTTGTATGCCAGCTCAGACTTTGCCCCTAGAGACCCTGGCAGGGCATCCCTAGGCGGCCCTAGGGTTCCAAGGGCTGGTGCCCTCCACTTTTCATGATTGCGGACCTCAACTAAGCTGCCCTCCCTTGCACATCTGCATGGATAAAGATACACAGCATCAGCAATTTAATGCAGATCTCAGATGAGCCGCTGTTTCCGGGAATGACAGAGTAGCTTGACCAAATTCTCAATTCATTGAGCGCTGGGCTGTTGCCAAGGGAGCACGCCTGCTCATTTGCAGAAGAGCTGGAACAAATGCATGTCGCACATGGTGAGGCTGCAGCCAACAAGCATGACAAAGCACAGGTTCACTTTGTGCATCAGAACCTCACGCCCCACCTGCTAGGTAGAAGATGACAATAACATGAATTTGATGTCCCTTGCATGATCCTACAATGTCCTGAGGAACAAGCAAAAGGAGAATGCACATCCGGGCATTTACACAGAGCTGCAGTAGACCCCCACAAGCTTCTGAAAATGTTGGCTTGAAAGTGATAGGCATGCCACTGCTGCAGCACATGGCTTTTGCATGGCATGACTCCAGTACAATGCTGCAGCCATCAGAAAGCTGAAGCATATCCAACACCTTGAAGCAGACTATTGCTGAGGTGACCTTTGAGTCAACAAGCACAAGCTCAGAAATCACTCACCTCTGAATGTGCCTGACATCTGCCATGTGGTTGTCAGGCCACGTGTGCTTGCTGTCCAGATATGGGACACTCCAAAAAGTCAACAGGGGTCAACAAGCAAAAGCCTAGTAGTCCGTCACCTTTGTATGTGCCTGATGTCTGCCATGTGGTGGCCAGGCCACTTGTGCTTGTTGTCCAGTTGTGGCGCACTGCAAGATGTCAACAAGGGCTGGTAGTAACCCTGGGAGGCGGCTGCATCAGCTGCCAGAACCCTGTCTTGCTCTTGAGCCTGGTACACCTCTTCCTCACGCGTCTGCAGGACAAATTCACTTCACACTCCCAATCTGCTCATATGTCTTATGCAGCTCATCTTCACAAATCTGGCACGCAAAACTACTTGCTTTTGCTTGCATTTCAAAGCTGTCTTTCAGCTATGTATCAAATGCTCCTGGATCTTCTTGCTTGTAGGCTTAGGATGCTACAAAGTCTGTCTGCTTCATAGGCTACACATAAGCTGAACTTTTGGTAGATACCCAGCTCGCAAGTTACTGGCAGAAGTCTTGAATGCTGTACAGACATACAAGCCTGAGCTTGTGATACTTATTGTCGGGAAGGTCAATTAGTGCGCTGCTCAAATATAATGGTTCAGATCAACAACATACCTGCATTGAGACTTGAAGGTCACTTGGGCATGAGAGTATCCTTAACACAACTCATACCTCAGCTCATGCATATGCCGCACGATTTTGCAAACATTACAGTCTTAACGCTGCTGTTACTGGCGCTGCTGCATCTGAAAGGCATACCTGCATTGCCCATGCCTGTTCTCTTGTCCAAGCTTTGCTGTACTCAGCTCGGACATCTTCTGCAGCTTTGCCAAAATCCTTGCTGCTGTCAGCAACCGCCTGCCCCACCCTCTCTTGCCTGACTCCGTCCCTGCCTTCATCATGAACTGCTGACAGATCTTCTATGTAGCTGCGCTTTTTTCCAAGTTTTGCCTGGGACTTGACCCTCTGACTATCAGTCAGTGTGCGTTGACCGTTTCTGGGTTGCTCATCTGTGCTGGGTCTTGCTTGCATGTCTGCTCGCGTGGGATCAGGGAGAGAGGCTAAGAAGTGCTGCAGATCAGCCGGCTGAAACCGTTGCTGACCGCTGCTGTTAGCCAATCTTGTGAGCTCCCTCCTTGCCATTTGGAGCTGCAGCAACAGCGCTTGATGTTGCAACATGGCATCACTGCTGGCGTTGTAGCATGCATCCCAGTTACTTCATTTGTCTACTTATGCTGAGAGCAATCCAGATCTTGCCTGATTGAACAAAGAACACTCCTGCAGCTTGCTGAATGAATGACACGAGCTGATGCGTTCACCTCAACTATTTTGAAAAGCAATGTCTGTGCGAAACCATGCAGGATGCTTGCAGTACCCAAAACTTCTAATGAACCTCAGATCCAATGAAACACAGCACAGCACAGCACAGCACAGCACAACATCAAGGACTGCTCTCATACCTTGGGCAATGCAAGGCACTTGTCTCTATCCAAGCCACTGTTCTGCCAAGCTGCCTGCTTGCAACTAATGCAGTGTCCACAGGGTGCGTTTGCGCTGACGAGCTACCTTATGCACAGCACGGCACAACGCAGCACAATACAACATGATGTAAATGAGTGCTCCTGTACCTTGGGCAATGCAAGACACTGGCTGCTGCCTAAAGAGCTGTTCTGCCAGGCTGCCTGCTTGCAATTGACACAAACACCACAAGGCGTGTTGTGCCAGTGAGCACCCCCGTGCTGCCCCTCAGGCCGGGCCTGTTTGGCAGAAGCCCCAGTCAGCATTTCCCATACTGTCCAGCCCACTGCTGGGTCCACTGCAGGCTCTGATGTGCTGTTGGCCACAGCTTTCCCCTTCTGGGCTCTTGCTCTATGCTGTGCCCTGAAGCCTGTGCAACCGTGCACTAGAACTTGTGCACAGCACATGCTTTGCTCGACCACTTCTCTTTGCAAGGTTCTTGTATGCTTTTTGCTTGTTGAATGAGGTTGATGTGCTCTGCTGAAGGGCCTGAAGGTAGCGGACAATGAAGTACATTGATGTCTCTTTGTAACAAATGCTTTGGGTTCCATTAAAATTTCCTTGCAGCAATATATCCTGTCTTGACTGGGACACTGCAGTCAGAATGTAGTGATTGGTTTCCAACTGCATTGTCCTCACATCAAGACAGTCCTTACATTGAGTGATGCAATGAGGATCAGCTACTGTACCTGACAAGTGAGCGTTTCGCCACTCCAGCCATGCAGCAGCAGGCTTGATGTGTGGCACCCCAGGGGCATCCTTAGGGTTGTTGTTCTGCCTGCCTGCCAATGACCTAAGCCATTGCTCCAAATCAGCGCCATGACGCTGCTGTTCCTGCAAAACAAGCTTGATGTGTCAATGATAACAGTCAATGGTGGAATATGAAAAGTTGATGCCAGCATCATCTAGTTCTCAGGAAATGGCTATAATGGGATTTGCTGCGAATAAACCTCCAAATCAGGGCCATGATGCTGCTGTTTCTGCAAAGCTTGACGTGTCAAGGGTGATGTTGACCAGACTTGATGACAGTGATGTCACCATCATCTGATCATCAGACAAGGGCAAAACTGGGACTTGATGCAAAATAAGTCTGACATGCCAAAGATGATGCTGAAAGCAGCTTCTTGACAGCAGTGCCAAATTTTTAGTCAATTTGACCAGAGCTATTCAAATCTTGATACAAACAAGCAGCCTTCAATTGTTGCTCATGCCACAATTGTGCTCTTATGCAGAGACACTATTGTCCTGCAGCTATGTCCTGTCAAAAGGCAGCATGTAAGAAAAGCATGTTACCAATATGCAAAGCGCATACATTGCTCAATGCAAACTGACACGTGTATGCTGCTGTGTGCAACACACTCAAGAACAGTCTGCCCAATGCGCTGTTGGGTTCATGCTCAGGCATGCTGCTTTACCTCAGGCCCATAATGTCGCTGTGGGAAGTTCAGGTCAGCGCTGTCTCTGCCGTGAATGGCAATGCTGGCCCTATCAACAGCTCTTGCTGCAGCCTCAGGAGAATGGTAAAATCTACCAATGTATCTCCGCACTGATGTTCTTGGCTTTTCCACAGTGATAAATGCACTCCAGAGCTGTTCAATTTGAGAAACTGCATGTTTTGCCCTGACTCCCTCTGTTGTAGTCACCACACCACTGAATGTATGGTGTGGCACACCATAAACCCGCTTCTTGTGCCCTGCTGCTGACTGCGATGTTGCAGAATTGTCTGCTGCTGATGTTGGTGTTGGCACTTCTGCTTGTGTGCTTGGAGGCTGAACATTGGCTGCAGCATGGTCATGGTCATGGCCTGGTGCTGCTGCAGGCACAGGAAGCAGTCTTGAGGCTGGCGCTTTGGTTACAGCAGGCTCTGCTTGGTCTGTCTGTCTTGGAGATGACCTGTCCCCTCTGCTTGTGGTATTGGCATTAGCTGATGGTCCAGCCCCATGTGCTGTAACCAGAATAGAACTTTGCCCATTCCCTTTGTGACCTTTCACAGCGCTTTGTTGCTCAGTGTCAGTGGCCTTGGTATCAACATTTGCTGTAGGCCGCTGCTTCTGACGCTGCTGCTGCTGCTGCTTGCGCCGTTGCTGCTGGCTCTGCTGTGATGACTTTTCCGGCCTTGGTACGGTCAGGCCTTTGTGCTGACGAGCTGCAGCGGTCAAGTCAGCTGCAGCTGTCTGCCTTTTGGTGGCCTCGCGAGCGGATCTGCGGCAGGGCACTGTCAAACTCGCCCTCTCTGACGCAAGATCACTTGGCCAGTCGGGCTCAGCAGTCTTGCGACGCTTCGCAGCAGCGGCTAGAGGTGCAATAGGAGGTGCAATAGGAGATTGACTACGCTTGGTGCCCTGTTTTGACCTTGCTGCGGCTTCCCTTCGTACCATGCACTCAGCAGCGAGAAAGATGCATCTTGTGCATCTTCAATGCTGAAGCAACAGGTGTATGTCTCACATGCTGGCGCAGCATTGGCCTTATTTCTGAAAGCTTAAGATTTGACTTGCCTTTAGTCATGAAGCTGACACTTCTTCCATTTTCCGAGACTTGGCTATTTCCAAAACGCTCACAACCTTGCCGAACGCGCAGGTGCGCAGGAACTTGCCACCTGCACAAAAGCTCTGCGTGCATGCCGTGGTCAGACAGCACAAGTACAACGGTCCAAAGTTTGCGCAGCAGCCTTGCTGAACTGTTTGACGCGCGTGTCAGCACCTGACAACCTTGAACGAGACCCTCCGCTTCTGAGAGGCCGCGGAACATTTCGGGCCTGTTTTGCTTGGCGCAAATTCCGCCAATTTGAGCCCGCAAGAGACGATGCAAACGGATTTGGCTGTACTGGACGACTTGGTAGAAGTGTACATGCTGCAGGAGGAGCTCACTGACAAGGTAGGTTGACTTTGCCTGTTTCAAGTTATGCTGATCTTGCCTTGACATCTGCACCTTCCTGCTATAGCAGGCGTCTTCAGCTGCCGCGGACAGTTCCTTGCCTGTCAGGCGAGCCTGCGAGACCGTGCGTCAGTTGTTCAAGCAGGGCGACGTATGTGCTGCTCAGCAAGCTGTTCCGCCGCAATGTCAGGAGGCCCTGAAGGTTGGCCGACATGCCACGTTGCTATTGCGGCCTAGGCGCCATCGCGCACCTGCATGCTCACTTCAACCCATAGCTTATCTCCTTGTCTGGTTCCACACAGGATCAGCGACTGATCTTTCGTCTGAAGAAGCAGCAGATTGTGGAATATCTTCGCAAAGGCACAGCAGAGGCACAGCAGCAAGCCCTTGGTGAGCTCAGGAAGTTTGCTGCACACTGCATGATGTGCACTCAGCTGACAAAGATTGTGGTTGCTCAAGCAATCTTGTTGTTTGTCAAGACAAGGCTTACAGTACAATGAACAGTGAGAACCTGGTTGCAGAGTGTATCAGACATGACTATGCGTCTCTGGCTGAGAATGCTTACCCTGAAGCGTATGGCGCTTTCAAGCACAGCATGCTGCTGCTCATATTTGATGAGGAGCTACAGGTCTCACCTGTCAAGGAAGACTGGTCTCTAGAAACAAGATCAGAACTGGCTGCAATGCTGTGCCGCACCTTGCGCCAAATTGCAGGTGACTTCTGCCTTTGTCTGCAGCATTTGTGCAGTGCCTAACGTTGTCCTGCAATGCACTACTGTTGCAGCTCCTTCCAGTATCAGTACCTTGTGCTGCATGCCCTCTCAAAACAGTGTCGCAATGGCTTTTTCCATATCATGTCTGATGTCTGACCTATTGCACCTCACAACAAGCTTGGCATTGTGAAATGTTTTCAATGAGGCTGCGCGACAAAGGTTTGAACAAAGTGGATCAGTTTCAAAACACCAACACAGCAGCAAGTAATTCCCTGCAGGTGTGTATCCCCCGACGCTGTCTCTTTTACTACGGCACCTGCTGCTGACATATCAGACCTGCCGACAGCACTTGGGGTACACCCCATCAGCAGCCAGTGCAGAAGTTGAGGACCTGCCAGGGAAGCTGCTGCCGTGGAGCAAGCCCAAAGACCCACCACCCTTGCCTTGTGAAGACCCTGCTACCACCTCAAATTCTGCTGTGGGTGTAGAAGATGCACAGGTGATACTGACTGATGCCTAAACCCTGAGTTGGTAAACTTTTGCAGCAGATTTCTGAAACAGGTCATTCTTGCCTTGTGAAGACAAGGCAACCTTTCCGTTGTGACCCTGCCACCATCTCAAACCCTGCAGTGGGCGTAGAAGATGCACAGGTGACGCTCTCAGCCAAACAAATTGCAGCTGAGAGGCTGTCAACTTGCAGCTAAGATACCATTACTCTACGGCTAGGAGACTGATAACTGACAAGATGGGTCTGCACTGAATCTGACTGGCAGACTACGTACCACCCGCTTAGGCCTATAAGAACCAATCTGCAGCTTGTGCATGAGCATGACTCTGCTGCTCTGCGTCACTGACACAACACCTTCCTGTGCATGATGTCATGCTTCTCTGACTTTGCTGTAAGTCAGTTGTGTCCAGACTTTGTGAGCTGTTCATAAATGGCCTGTGATCTGTGGAGTCTTTGGTGACAGCACTAGACCTGACTTGGGAGGCTGCCTCACACTTGCTGAGGCATACAAGGGGCAACTTGACAGCAGTCTTCAAAGTTTGCTGGGGGCTGGTGCAGTCCCTGGTGAAGCGCTAGACCTCACTTGATCTGCATTTGCTGCATAGGCTTTGTCATCAGCAACCATTTGTGGGTGTGTGCAGTCTCTGGTGACAGCGCTAGACCTGACTTGGGAGGCTGCCTCTCACTTGTTGAGGCACACCAGGGGCAATTTGACAGCAGCTTTCAAGGACGAGCTGAGCGCATATCACCTAAGCGAGAAGCTGCTGGACCAGCTGGTTTGGGAGTACGCTGCGCACAGGTAGCCAGATGCAAAGTTATCCATGATTTTGCCTGGCATGCACATCAGATGACAGCATGACAGTGACACGGACAATGCCAGTGACAATCTTTAAAGCAGAAGTGTGTGGCAAGCATTCATCAAGGCTGAAAATTTGCAAACAGGAAGTAATTGAAGCTTTGCAGAGGCAGCTAGAAGGAGTGCATCAGGAAAAATAGAGCTCTTTCTTTTGAAACTGGGAAGGAGATGTTTGTATAGTCGGCCTTGGGCTGGAATGTAGCAGCTGGTCTCAGAGCACCAGCTGCTTGTGTACCAGCATGTTTCACACTGTTTTGCATCCCAAGACACCATGACATGGTTGCGGACTTGTATCTGCATCATCAACAGCAGCACGTGACGAGTTCACTAGTGCAGACATGTGTTGACCATAGCGTCATTCTGGTTGAGCAGGGGTGTGCTGAGCTTGTGAGAGGCAGAGGGCAGCACAGGCAGGGCTGGCCCCAGCCTGCCAGCCCATGCTGCTGGCCCAACAGCCCAGCCCCTCAGAAGCCCAGGGCGTGTTGCACAAGCTATGAGACCATCTTGCAGTCTGCCGACAGCCACAATCCAGCTCTAACAGTGCACCTGTGTCGGCAACAGCATAATTCTGATTGTGCAGGGGTTTGCTGAGCTTGTCAGAGGCAGATGGCAGCACAGGCAGGGCTGCCCCAAGCCCGCCCTCCCTTGACTCAGCCAGCAGCCCAAGAGCAGAACCCGATAGAAGTCCAGGGCCTGCCACACGTGTTGGCTCTGAAACCAGCTTGCAGTCTGCTCACAGGCAGAGGAAGGTTTCATTTCCTCCAAGGTATGCTTCTACTGCTTTCAATGCCTGCTTTGCTGTGTGCCTGATGGCAAGTTCTCATCTGGCACATGCTGTCATCGTAGAAATTTTTGGATCTCTTGACAACATTCTGGCAGCAGTATCTGCAAAGATCATTGTCAGCAATAGATGTTCTAGTCAGTTCTTTACACTTTGGCTGTGTTGCATGGACATTTGTGTCTTTAGGTTTCATTGACCGCTGATGGCACACTTGCAGATTGGGTTCAACATTAGGCTGCGAGCATTCTTGTGCAGGGCTGATCAAGCCAGCAAACAGCAGGACAGAGATCAGCAAGCAGCTATACACGCCACTGTGGTTACAGACAAGTCAGATCAACCCAGGAGTCCCAGCAGGCAAACAGAGCAGAGCAGGCATTCTCCTCATGTTGGCAGCAGCAACAGCAGCAGAAAACGTGATGCTCCTGCGCACTCTGCGTCTCCAGAGAAACAGGGTCAGAACAGTTCACAGCCCAGCAGCAGCCAAAGGGACAGTTCTGTGCGAAGCCCTCCTCGCAAAGTGCCCTGCTGGAAGGGCAGGGCTCCACACCCAGTTGCCCCTGCCCACCCATCTTCTTCATCTCATCAGCTCCCTGCTGCGCCTTTTTCTTCAGCAACTGCCCAAAACGCCTCACAGCATATGCGTGATGAGGATGATGCCTCAAGCTGTGGGGAACAGCCCTGGGGCAGGCGGCGGGAGGGCAACTGCCCTTGGAAACTGGCCCTGCCCCACAGGGAACGTTACGCATTGCTGCACAGATTGACGCAGATGCTGGAGACTGGGCAGGTGGAGTTGGTCTTGCAAGAGCTCCAGACGCACCTGCAACCGGACTGGGGCCAAACGCATCCAGCACTGCTGTTTGAGCTGCACAGGTTACTTGATCACTCCTGTTGCAGTGTGATTGGGACGCGTCATTTGTTCGTGTGCTACACTGATGCAACCCAGTCAAGCATGGTTTGAGCTGACAGGACCATGGCAAAGTGACTCTGGTGAAACATGTGTTGGAAGGGTTTTGATGACAATTATGCCCTGAAAAAGCCTTTGCCGTGCCTCTCGTGCACTACTTCCGGTCTCTGCGTCCCTCAAGCAGCGTCATAGCAAATCAGTATGCACGCTGTAAAGTCAGTATCGTCTGCTGTAGCCTCGCATGACATGTGTTGAGAGGTTTCACATCAGCGCTGAAGGCACGACTGGTGTGACAAAGTGCTGCTGCTGTTTCAGGAGCCTGTACCACCTGCTGCTGGATGCTGGCAGCACAGACGAAGCACTCAGACTAGTGCGCTCACAGCTCACGCCTTTGAGTCAGCAGCATCCACAGCTGCAGCCTAAACTCAAGGCAAGCTACTTTCCAACAGTTATAAAATTGCACCGCACTTGAATCCCTGCATGCATGCAAGGCGGATGTCGATCACTGTCATAGAACACAACCTCTTAACTGTCTTTATTACTGGTCCAAGTTGTGTGACCAGAGTTCAGTTGCGCCTCGTGTCAGGTGGCTGCAAGCCATGCTACTTTATTGGGCAGGTCGAAGGTCATTTTCATGCCCTGCTCAAAGCGTTTCTGAAGCTTAGCTGCCCAAATTGTAAACAAGACCAGTATAGTACAAAGCTAGACACTTAGTGCTCATTTAGATAATTTACTTAACTGTCACAGGAGTCGATGGCAAGCTTGTTGCCCAATGCTGGCATCAGCACTTCAGCGCAGCAGTGTATCAGCTTGGCGGCAGGGCTGCTGCAAGATGCCCTCAGGGCTAGCCTGGGTCTGCCCCAGCCCAGACTGGTGGACCTCATGCAGGTCCGTCTGCTACTGCAACAAGTGCGCCGCGCTGTGCTGTGCTGTGCTGTGCTGTGCTGTGCTGTGCTGTGCTGTGCTTGCATCAGAAGAGATTGCCATTCCAGCTGTCATCAAGGCGTGTCAATATGCTTGCAGACAACCTGACTTAATTGTTGACTGAGCATTGTGTGTCATTCTGGTCAGGACTCTGCTCAAGACACTCTATGCTCTAGAAGCTTTGAAGCTTGTAAAGCTGCAGGTGGCGGTCCGGCTGAGCGTGTGTCCTTCTCACCGTCTGAATTTCAGCTTGCATGAGGCGTCAGTTCCCAAGCAGCACAAGTTGATATTTCAGCTCCTCACTATACATTACAATTTTGAATACTAGTCGGTGTCCTGCAGATGCTGCTAGAGGCGCATCAAGCCTGGTACCACATGCAGCGCTGCAAGGACCACTTTGAGGCCCTGCTCAGCATTGACAAGCTGAAGAAGGGGTCCCCCCCTGCAGCTGTGCCACCCCACCCTCCCCGACGTGCTCCTGTCCTACACCCAGGTCAGTCATTGCATCACATTAGAATGTTCAGAATGCTAATACACTCAGCTAAGGACAGCATTGCAAACCTGCTGTTCATCTGCGCACTGCTGGTCTAGCCCCTTCAGGGCGCCTTGTGCGTGGTTCCCTTTCTGTAATGTTTGTTTCCCTGTACACTGTTTGTGCATTTTATAGTACCAGGCAGACATGCACCATGTGCGCATATTGCCTGCAATTGTGCTGCAGCTGCAGTTGGACAGTGTTAGAGATCTTGAGCCTTTGCTGCCTGTAGAGCATTGCTCAATTCTGGGCTGCTTGCACTTACAGAGGCTTCCACTGTGATACCTACCCGCAAAATCTTGTTCTGCCTTTTATTGGAAACATTTGAGTGATGCAGCTGTGGTGCCTGCTGCAGGTGCAGGCGACCGTGTTGCTTCAGGTCATGCCGATGATGTTCAGATGGCAGATGCAGCTGGCAATATCAGCAGTGAGCATGAGTCAGATGAGGCAGACCATGCAATGAGCGAGTCTGAGGAGGTTGTGTTGGATGACGACACCATCAGGCTGACAATGGAGTTCACTGGCCTGCCCCGCCATCAAGTGATTGATCTATTGCTACACAATGATGGGGACCCAAATGCTGTCATGGCTCAGCTGTTTCCATGACGTGATTATCTCTGCCTCAGCAGGGTGTAGAAGAGGCAGATTCCATCAGGCTGACAACGGAGTTCATTGGCCTGTCTCGCCATCAAGTGATTGACCTTTTGCTGCACAATGACAGGGCCCAAATGCTGTCATGGCTCAGCTTTTTACTTGAGTTGGCCATTTGTGATACAGCAAGGTGCCAAAAAGGCGCTTCAGCGATTTGGCGCTGAGTCATGCAGCGTTACACTGCAGCATTTGTCCCCAAACAAGTCATGAAGTCTGATCAGAATTTTGTACCAGTTCAAATTTGCTCATGATCAAAATGCAGATGGACTGCAGCCATGCTCTTGCCATGCCCTCCTATTGTGTGAAAGGCTGCTTGACTTTTGAGAACTTTGTCATCAGTCTGGCAGACCTGAAGCTGTTCAGCAGCAGATCAGACGAGCTGCACAGCCAAAAAATGTTGGTCTGATAGCATGTTGACCAAGACTGCAGCTTTGCAAGCCTCCTGATGATTATACAGCAGGTGGCTATGCATTCTGTTCAGGAGGCTCGGCACTCAGGCTGCTTGTTCGACATGCTGAAACAGGCTAGCAACAGTGGTGTATCCTGCAGGGGTGATAGTTTGTGCTCATGGTTTGCAGGCCTACTCATTGCCCTGTCGGGTTTGGTGTCCTCAACTCAGATTTAAAATTCTGCTCAAGACCCGCGAACTCCATGTCCTTGTTGCTCTGCGACCTGTTCTGTGCCAGAATCAGTCAGCTTAGCTCCTCACAGGTTGCAGCAGTACACCGACATGATTGAGTCTCGTTACAGTGATGTGCCTTCCGAGATTTTAGACGCCTTGCTTGGCGGGCTTGACTGTCGCCAAAAGATGATGTGCGAAATCGTCTGCACTCGCTGGCGCCGGACGCCTCGCTCCCCTCCCAAAGGCCTCTGGGGGCCAGAGCGCGTGTGAGCGCTGCGACAGGCACAGCTTGGAACGTTCAGCTGTGCAGTAAGGAATTGATCACACCTTGCCAAACACGCGAAAAGGCGTCGGAGCTCACGAAGAACAGCGTAGACTCTGCAAGCTTTGCGCAGTGGCTCGTGACTAGACTAGCGGGTTTCGATGAGGTCGCTATCGGATGTGAGCAACTAACTTTCAAGCGAGATCTCTATACGCTGCTGAACCGAGATTTTAGAAGTCGTGCTTTCCGAGCTTGACTGTAGTCAAAAGATTGTGTGCGAAAGTGTCTGCACTCGCTGGCGCCACACGCTTCGTTGCCCTTCAGCAGGCCTCTGGGGGGTCAGAGCGCGTGTTGGCCCTGCTGCAGGCACAGCTTGGACAGTTCGGTTGTGCAGTCATGACACAAGTACACTCTGCCAGACACGCAGGAGCATGTCAGGTTTCAGGAAGGCTGTCGTAGATTCTGTAGCCTTTGAGCAATGGCTCGTCACCAGATTAGCGGGTTTTTAGTGCAGTCGCAATCAATTGTTGACAGCCACTTTTGCAGCAGCTGCTCAAGGCCTTGCAACCAACGCTGCGCCATACAACTGAATTACATCTGACAGCAGGTCTGCATGATGCAAATCAACAGTTGTTTGCTCAGCAACAGCAATCTGACGGATCTTGCGCTCAAGGTTACTGTCATTTCAGCTCTTTCAACAGTCCATAGCCCGAGGCTTTGGCAATTACTGACGGGCGCGCTGACTGACCTGACCACAGTGGTGGAGTCAAGTCTTGATCTGCCAGCAACGCAGGCACTGATACAGCTCACAAGCTTGACACGGCTTTGCACAACTGCTGAAGTCCTTGTTGAGGGCTCTCGAAGCCAAGTATCAGTTCTCAAGCACCTTCCAGCATTGCTCACTCTGGAGCTACAAACTGCGCCGCAGACCATTGTGGCAGATCTGCTGCATCTGGATCAGCTGCAGAAGCTTGTTCTCATTGAAGTGACAGCAAGCGAACTTGACCTCAGCCACAATAACAATCTGACATGTCTGCAAATTGACAAGGGCACTTTTTAACAGTGTCTGCTTGCCGTTCGGCTCTTCATGTGCCCTGCGCAACCTTTTTGTCTCAGGAAGACAGACCAGTCATCAAGCAGAAGGTTTTGCGCTGGACAACTTGCACAAGGCGCTGCAGCTTACTAGCCTCCATTTGAGGCGCTGCACCCCTCAGAGCATTGACTTGCAGTGTGGGACATGGTTGCCAAAGCTCATCAATCTTACACTTAAAGGGTGCAGGATATCACCCCCGGCATATCAACCAGCCTTAGACAGCCTGCAAGCGCTGACTCTTCGTGACAGAACAACTGATGAGGTGCCAATGTGGTTATCAATGCTGACAAAGCTTACCAGCTTAGATTTATCAGGATGCAGCTTGACGTCCGTTCCTCAGTCTGTTCTGAAACTCAGTCAGCTGCATTGCTTGAAGATGGCATTCATGCAGAAGCCTCTGGAGCTCACAAAGGACATCTGGCAGATTGCAGACTGGCCTCACATTTCATATTCAACTCTCTCAGGCTTTTCACCTTAGCGCAGAGAGCATCTGTATTGTATCAGACTTGAAGACAAAACTTGCCTTGAAACAGCTGCAGGATTGGGAACATGTCACATCAAAGAAAAACAAGGACTTCGAGTGTGATTTACATGTCTTGAGGCAAAAAGTGCTTTCACATCCAGCATGAAGGATGAGTAATGCACACACAATGAGTTACTACATACAGTCCTAGTATTGAAACATTACCTAGCAGTACTTGTCTGTGGTAGAAGAGGCATACAATGCAATGAACTCAACTAATGGCAAAGATTGCAGTGGCACTTTGTGGCGCACATGATCATGCCTCTAAGGAAGGTTCTTTCTGGTTCCCGTGAGCTAGCTCCATGCCACTGATGCTTATCGATCTTGCTGTTTCCACTTGAAGGATAGAAATTGTCACATCCTGTAATAGCCAGTGAGAAGAACGGTTCTATTCAACCGGAAGAACCTGACATCAGGTCGTGTGTAGTCACATCATAAGACCTTTCGTCATCTGAACAATGGCAAGCAATTGTGCTGCAAACACATGTTGTGTGTATATCATGCATGTGCAGCGTAGGGATGTATAGCTCGGGCAATTGCCACTCAGCAACTTGCTTAAGGGTTCCCAACACATTATGGCATTTTGAAACAAGTGCGTATCAAACACAATGAACATTCAGGCGCAAATGCATGACGTCTGACTGATATATGGACATGATCAACCACTGCAGACACCATCTGAATGGCAAAGTTTTCATGTGAACACAGCATGACGTCACTGCGTCATCCCAGCACTTGAGCTCTCAGAAAATACTTGCATCAACTGGCTGGTCCAGTAAGCCAGCATCTTTTGAACAAGTCATGCCATATCAGCTCTGCAGAAGATTTGCAGAGCAAAGCCTGCTTCCTGCAGTACGCACAAGCAGCATGAGGAGCTCAGCGACAGCTGCTGTGTTATTGGACAAAAACAGAATCAAATGGGGATATGCACAGCACAATAGCATTCCAGAATACCTCAACTATTGTGCTGACAAAAGCAGTTTTGCCATGTAAGCCTTCACAACTGTCAGCAAAATCTGATGCAAATGTGAGGACGGGTCAACGCCACTGTGACAAATTGTTGCGGCAGCTTGTCTGGCCTCAAATGCGTGTTTGAGAAACATTGTGGCCAATGCTGGATACATATTGTCAATACAGATTGTTAATGTCCAGCATGATCTGTGATGCCGCAGGGCTTGCAGTTGCACTTGGCAAACATGCAATGCAGGTACACATGCAAAGGCTGCAAATGTTGGTGACAGCCTGACCTGAAATCCCTCAAGGCTCGCTTCTGCTTGGCTGTCACTGGGAAGGGCTTCAAATTCAAGATGACATCAGTAAGGTAGTGCATCCAGAGGCAATTTGTCGCTGGACAGTGACCTTGCCACACATTTTTGGTGGCTTTCTTCATACGCCTGTATGTATCCGCCTGCACCATCATAGGCGATGTTGGCCAAGTAAGAACTTCAAGCTCCAGAAGCAATGACAACGCAGCAAACTGGATTTGCCTGTCGAATAAACACCTTCTTGCATGCATACAGGATGTGTGATTGCAGCACATCTCACAAAACACGCCATGACAATATATCAACAACATCAGATGTTTGCGTTACAATGCCCTGCTGCAGCTATGTCACTGCCATCATCCAATCTTTTTCCAATTTTCCGATCTTACTCTTGGATTGGATTTCCTGGCTTCTTAGCCACCAAGGAACACAAATTTGAAGCTAAAGTATGCAAAATACTTTGCACTAAATGGGCAGACGCTCTATGTAGCACGTCAGACTTGCCAAGCACTGACAGCACACCATGAAGCTGCAGGCGATCTTATGCAGGCAGGCAGCACAGATTGTGAACAGAGTGCAAATAGTTTGTAAAGGTTGAAGTTATGATACCTGTACATCACCCTTTGGACCTGTGAACAACTCTGGATCAGCTGCCAAGTCACAGAAGGCAACATCCCCAGTGGATGCAGTCAGCCGCGACAGAGTGAAATCAATGAGGGTGACAGTGACCCCACTTGACGCTACCTCAATGTCATGACCTCTGCACATACCATCGAATCACGTTTTGTAATAGTCAATGCGCAATATGTGTTGCGCAACACGCAAGTATGCTGGAGTATGGCTCACTGAAACAGTGAGTACAGTGATGACTACGTACGAGAAGTGATTTCCAGGCCAACAGCTTTTACAGCCATGTACCCACAAATGCCAGAATGCGGAGCAGGCCTGCCGTGCATTGCAGCAGCATGACGTGAGAAACTTCCAATTGAATGCCGCAGCCATGTGGCCGTGCTGGCTGATCAAAGCGAACATGCTGAGCTACAGCCAAGCACTTGGTTGTGTTCCAAGAATGGCAAAGCAGATCCTGAGAGGAGTCCAGACTACAGCATGGGGTCCTAACCTGAGTCTGCAGGAGACAGTCTTGTTGCTGTCCCTGTGCACCAGCAGGTTGCCCCAGTGCAAATCTCTGTGCTCAAACTGGCAGGCCTCTTCAGCAATTGCCAAGCTCAGTGCAGTCTGCAATACGAGCAGGTGCATGATGTGACTGAGACAACTGATAGGGTAGCCACTTGACTAGGCAGAGTGCAATGATCGACGCATGTCTTGGACATTTTGATTGTAGATGTTTAAAGCCGCCATTGCTGGTGGCGTAGGAACATAAGAGCACTGCATGGTGCTGGCCAGAGGAAAACGTGCATAATCATTTCCGATGTGAGAGGCGACATCAGGAACAGCTGGCCCTTTTGGGCAAGATGGCTTGTGGCATGTCTGACTACTATGAAGCTGCAATTGTGGTTGGTACTGCCATAGCACTGTCAATCCATATGCTCTTGTGACGTTGCAATGAGACCAGTTGCTGTTGGCTAGACTGATGCCACAAGGAGATGAGCTGAATATTGCATGCCCTCAGCACAGAGGGCCAGAAAAGTTGATGCAGAAGTCAGGATGCAGCTATTGCTTTGCAGACTAATTTGGGTACTGGAGATGGTAATGTGTGGTGCTGCATGGTGTTTGATTGTGATAGGCTTTGACAGTAAGGCACTCTGGCTTTCACACCATTGCCAGTGTGGTCAAGCCTGACACTGAAGCTGACCTGCAGAAGTATGCTCTGAGCTTCCTCAAAGCTCCTCAGCTCAAATCGCTCTAGGTCAGCGCCGCCATCAGCAAAGACAAACACAACATACAGCTGATCCTCAGGAAAGAAATCCACAGGATCATTCTCAGACTCATGCAACTTATTCCACCTGCATCACACAGTCAGCGACTCGTGGTACAATACCTTTTCCTGCAAGCAGCATTGTGAATGCAACAAGCAGCTCAAACAAGCTGACAGCTGCAGCTTTATGTACTGCAAGCTGACTTTTGCACATGCATGCACTTGCATCTGACATGACAGCACATTTTACACTGATGCTTGCTGTCTGTTCCCAGACTTTTGACATGAATGGTCAGGCAGGTGACGCATGCATGCGCATGCAGCTTGGTGCACCTGTGCCATTCAGTCTTGAGGGTCTTGGCATACTTGCCCCGGCAGATGCCCAAGCTGTGGGTCTGCACAAATCCGCTGGTCACATTATCATGTTCCAGCTGATCATTGCCATCTGCAGGAACATTTGTTTCCCAAGGGTTTCCAAGCATAATGTATTCTGAAGTGAGCATTTGTATCACATGGTATTGTGTTTGCATCTAGGTTGGGCCAGCACTCTTCGCAAGTGATGCATGAAGCTCAATTGCATTGTATGACCTGCAGCCATGCTGCCAGCAAAACGCAAAATGAAGACAAACTGGGCCTGTGCAAACCATTTCATGCAGTATTGCCTACCATTGGGCTCCCTTAGTCTGGACAGCGTCAGTGCAATGGCAACCTCTGCCAGGATCTCCTCACTTCGCTTCTGTGTCTCGCCATTCACCAGTAAGCTACCCTCAAGAGGCACAATCTTGAACACAAACTGCAGGCATCACTCATTCAGATCACATGCGAGTATCTGGGCCGCAATGGTGTGCTTTGTGTCTGATGCCATGCAATGGTGCAGCATATGCTTGGCTGCATGTCAGGTGTGCAGCTGAAACTCTTTGGGAATCTGATAGGCACCAGAATGTTTTAGCTCACTGCTCTCCACAGGACGACCCATGCAAAACAGACCAAGGGCTTGGCAGACATGCAGAATCGGCTCCTATACAAGAGCATATTTGTACACACAGCCAGTCCCGTTGACCAAAATGGGCATCACTTACCTCACCAGCCTTGAAGGCTTCACCAAAGGTGCCCTCTCCAATCTTTCTGATGTGGGACAGGCTGGCAAAGTGCCCTATCAAGCTGTCCATGCTTGGCAAAGCTGCTGTATCCACCTGCAGCGTCATATGCAAGGTCAACTCTGTGCCATGCAAATGATGAGTTGCTGAAAGCATGATTGCATGTGGTGATGATGCTGAAGTCACCAATGTGCTGATTGGTCTTTGCAGGCTCATTGAAGATCATGCTGGTGCAAATTTGACCTGAGATGTTGCAACTTGTTGACTAGAACACAGGCACACCATGGGTCTTGCACAAACAACTGGATGTGCGATTGCAGTGATGACAGCAAGGTGTGATCTTGCAAGTTGGACAGGATATTGTACGATCATCTCAGGAATGCAAGCATGTTTGCACAGCACAAACCCACAGCCTAATGCAAAGCATCACTCACATTCTGCCCACACAGCTTGAAGAGCTGCTTCACGGGCGACAGCTCCAGCTCAGCTAGCTGTGCACTCACAGCCTGGACTGCACTTGCATCTGCCTCAACTGAGATCACGCCTTTGCTCTGCCGTTTTGCGGCTGCATCTTGCAAATCAGATTGTGAATAGCCCGATTGCAAGTCTTGACTTGATGCATGACAAGCGCCTGGCGTGTCAGGTATCACATCAGATGGCGGAAGCTGTGCAACAGCTGTTGACTGATGACACGGTGAAGCCAAGCCCTGACTGTTTGCATCATGCGAGTGCTGTTGCTCCTTATGTATGGACTGTGACTGTGACGGCTGTGGGACCTGCTGCTGTTCTACAGACTGGGAAGCAAGGCAAGTTTGTCGCTGACTGAGTCTCTGCTTGGCAGGTCCAGCGTCCTGAGATGCATCTTGCACATCAGCGTAGGAAGTGCTTGCATCCTCTGCAGCGCACATCACATGCTGTCAGCCACCTGCCCTTACATTGCAAATTGCACGCTATTTCAGCTTGTACTCACAATGCAGACACCAGAGGCTGCTTCTGTTATGACTGTGACAGAGCAATGCGTCTGAGATGGTCAAGCACCCAGAATTGAATCTGCTGTGCCCAAACAAGAATGGATCAACTCAGTCCACTGACTTGTTCTTCAGCAAAAGTAGCATACAGCACTGCTGTTAGATCCATATTGTTTTGAGGCGCACCTTCAAATGCGCCAGTTGCTCCCCTGCTGTCTTCAGAAGCTTGTACTGTTGCCTCAGCCAATTCAGCTTCATCAGCTGTCTCCTCTGCAATGGGTGACTGATGCTGAGTTGGCTGAGGGGGCATCTGCTGCATTGAGGCTGAGGGCTCTGCCAAGCCAAGCCTTTGCAGGGCATCTGGCAGACCCCAGTTGGTGGACAAGCGCGCTAGACGGTTGCCAATGCTGAAGCGGTTACTTAGGCGGTTCAACAGAGATGGAGCAATGGTTTGCCTCCTGCAAAGCAGAAATCAATTGATTGGTTGGCTTTATGGGAAGCTGACTTGTTGATACGCTGCACAAATAGGGGATTTACCTCTCGTTCTTGACAACACATAACACATGCGAACGTTTGTTGGAATGTGGCATGGACAGATTGTGATTTTTTCCCAACAGAGCGAGGCACATACATGTGTCAGCTGAAGTACTGACTTGTTCACTATGACAAACAGAAGCAGCATCCATGCTGTGCTCTCATCAACCACAAGCTGCGTGAATTACGCGCAGGGGAAAGTTTGTAAACCTGTCATTGTCATTGTGAGCATCCTCCAAGCCAGCTGGAGGAGCCACCACAATTGAAGCACGCCTGGACAGACCATAGCAGCTCTTGCGGTCTGGGTTAGCTCCTTTTTGATTCTGTGGTGTTGGCTCCGCATGGCGTGGCACAGGGGCCATTGCACTGGCCTCAGAATCTGCAAGAAAGACATTGCCAAGCTGCAGAAGAGCTCTTGTTCCACATGACACAACATTGCGCAATACAGTTGCAGCACAGAGTACGGCAGTCCTGCACGGTAGAGGGACCCTTGCAACGCTTCACAGTTGTGAGCTGCATGGCTTATGCACAGAATGGTGTACTCAGTGCAAATGTGCAGCAAGGACTCAGGAACTCTTACACAAGATTGGTAGGCATTTGCATCGCATACCTTCTGATCCAGAATATGCAGCTGTGTTGCCCCATCAACACAGGATGCACAGGATTGCAAGCAAGAGCATATCAAGGTGAGCAAAGATATTTTGCTTTGTCTCTTGTTGGTGTGTGCATCTTGTGCTGAGGTTTGAGTCTTAAGCCACTCACCTGTCTCTTCTGGGGCTGGGCTTTCGACCTTGGCCTTGGGGCTCATGTACAGGCCATGGGTTGGCAAGCCCTCATCATGCTCAATGACAGGTGACAAAGCTGTGACCCATTCAACAGTACGGCGTTCAGCTGAGGCAGGCAGCCCTGGAGGGCGCAAATGTGGCTCTGATTCAGGACTGGATGCCACAGGTGTCCTCGACCTTGCCTCAGGTTTGGACTTGAGTGGCGTCTCCTCTGCTAGCTCAAAGTTGTCAACCTGCATGTGGTATGGTATGGCTTGTACATGCATACAGCGCATTCACTATGTGTATGTCTATGTGTATTGCATGACGAGTTGTCAATTGCTCCTGACCAGCATCACTGAGTTAGCTGATGTTTTCTGACAGTGCGCGCTTGTTTTGAGGAAAAAACAATGCATCAAAGGCAAGCACAATGTATGCATAGTACTGAGAGGTCATCAGCTGCAGCTTCAATGATGCAATGTCTGATGTGCTTGGTAGTCCTTGATATTCACAGCTTCCTTATGCAAAATGGCAGAATACCTCCTGAAAGTACTCTTTCATCTCAGACAGATACTGCTGCTGAGCAGCCTGATCTTTCTGCTTGACTGACGGAACGGGCCTGCGGCTGTATTGTACCACATCTTTGTCCTGCTTCCTGGATCTTGCTGCTGGGACAGGTGGCTGATTCTCCTTCAAGACAGCGTCAGTAACAGATCGTGCTCTTTCGTTGTGCTGCCCCTTGCGCCTTGCAGGCGCAGGAGATGCTGGTGCGTCTTCTTGCAGAGCGTCTTGCACATGTTGCTGCCTTTCCAGTGCCTGCGAAAGACGAGGTGTTCAGTGAATGAAACAAACAGATCGACAACCCAAGGTAAGGTGTGCGCTTTCATTGCTTGCTTAAGGTCAACCTCACTTGCCTTCTTGTGCTGTTGGTCTCGCCTATTGAACGTTTTCAGCGCTTCCATCGCAACGTGAACGGTGAAACGACTTGCGAATCGCTATGACCAGCTCGAGACCTAACACCAAGAATTTGAATTCTACTGAAGTGCGTTTGACTGCAGAGCTGCACAGGCAAAGGGTAGGGTCCGTCTGTGCCACTCGACATCAGCGGGCGTGAGAGCCAGCTAAAGCAGCTTCTCAACAGGATCTGTTTGCTGGCCGTGCCCGCGACAAGAGTGTCTGTTGGATCCAAAATCTGCAAGTGATCACCTTCCACGCGACAGTCACGACAGTCGGCCGATTGAGTCCGAACGCATCGGCTGCGTATGCGCAGCCAACAACAATGACAAGATCCTAGAGTATTTATTCGCTTGATGGACAAAGAAAACGAAGCTGCAGAGTCAAACCAGGTACACTTGCTTATGCGTGCGCTCTGACAGCACACCTGGAAACAGGCTTCAGTCCAGACTTTGCAGAGCGGTGTGCCGACCAAGCCCATTTGTCTCTGCATGTGTCAGGCAGATACAGCTGAAAAAGCTCCAGATGCCCTGACGCTGAAAGTCATAGCAGGGCCAAGCACAGGAACAAACTTCTGCAAGCCTGGGGTGCTCAAGCTCACGGTGGGCAGGACAAAAGCCAGTAAAATATGGATCAAGGACAGTGCTGTGTCAGAGAAGCATGGAGAGATCTGCTGGACGGCGCGTGGATGGATGTTGCAGGACCAAGGCAGCTCAAATGGCACGCTGCTCAATGGCAGGCCGCTTGAGGCAGAAGGTGCACAAATCTGCTTTCACATTGGCAGACAAGCCTGGCATGGTGATTGCCTGGATATGAATTGATGGTCATGTTGTTGATCAGGTGCTCCATCAAACTTGAAGGCTGGGGACATCATACAATTTGGCACTGACAGCCAAGCTGAGGTCCAGGTACCCAGTGACTGAGAACTTGTGTTGCTCTGACTGATTTTGCATCAGCAAATGCACACTGTATCTGCATCAGCTTAGGTGTCAGCTGTGTCACAGATATTCTCATGCCCAAGTGTATATTAAGTTGCATTCTAATATGAGCTTCACGCTGCAGATCACTCCTTTCCTGAGCGATCATGTGACCGTGCAGCAGTATCTTGAGGCTGAGACACAGCAGCAAGTCCAAAGTATCAAGGTACGGTGGTGTGTGAGTTCTTGTTTCAGGGTTGACACTTGCAACACATGACATGCACCCCTGTTCATTTTGCATGAGAGCGTGATGTACAATGCTTTGACCAGCAAGAAAGCATGTTTCTGTAGGCAAAGTGCGAACAGCAAGCAAGTCAGTTGCAAAGTGCGTGGCTGGAGCACAAACAGGAGCTCATGCAGACACTGCAATCTCTGGGCAATTGATTTATGAAAAATCGCTCAACAAAGACAGTCTCACAGCCCTGCTGGCATTGCGTGAGATAAAGGTTTCAATGAAACAAACTGCCTACCTATTGCTGAAACCCTGTGCTAGCATACAGAAGCAATGACAAGCAACAAAGCATTCACTGCTGCGGTCTACTGAAGGACTTGCTGAACCTGTCCCCAAAACCAGCAAAGCGATCTCCCAAACCTTGACCAAACCCTTGTTTTGATGCATTGTCATCAGAAGGGTGGCTGGCACCATTGCTTTGAGGCCCTAGAAATGGCATGCCAGGCGTGAACTTGCGGAACAGGCCTTTCATATCGGGTCCAGCCTGCTGATTTTGAGCTTCTATGCTGTGTGCCTCAGCCTCATACTTATCCCGCATCAAGGCATGAATACGCTGTTGTAATGCACCTTCAACACATGTGCAGCGTGTCAGACATACAGGTAAAGGAATCATGGCGCAGGTGTGAGTTTCGGCACCATGGAAAGTCATGTACATGTTTGCCAATATAATGCAGCTAACCCTGACAGGCGTGGGATCAATAGCAAAAGCAATATCGCTATATGGTGTAACCTCAGCATGTGTCACCTGACTCAATAAGGATGCTTGCAAAGGCTTGTTGCAACTCCAGTGCCTCAGATGGACTTTGCTGATCTGATGCAGCAGATTCTCCAAGCAGGTTGGCTTCTGCCATCAATGCTGATATTCTGCCATCACACGTTTGCAGCATGTCCATTGCTTCTTGTGGCTTCAGGTCAAAGTTCTGACCTGCAGCACCAAGCATGATACACACAGCTTAAGCAACACGCATTGGGAGGCAGTCAGCCACGCTTGCAGATGTGAAACATGCAGCCTCAAATAGCTGGTTGAGCTATCACAAACATACCCACATGCAGACAAGCTTGCATGCTGACCAAGTACCACTTAAATCTTCAGATGCTTCACCTTTCTTTGTCAACTTCTGCGGACAAAAGGCTGCAAACACTTGAGACTGAACAACATCTTTGTGAGCCTTAGGATGATACCTGCAACCACCTCAATGCTGCTGTCATGCAACCGCTGCCTCAAGGCAGCTACTTCTTGCAGAAGGTGACTGTAAGACGTGGTTGCTGCAGCAGCTGCCTCTGTCACAGGTGCGGCTGAAGCTGTGTTGTCAGCAGACAAGGTTGCCTGTGAACTGACACCTGCTGTCTGCTGGCTGTATGCTTCGTTTGTCTGCTCAGGAGCTGCTACAGAGGCTTCTTCAGTTTGTCCAGTAGCAGCTGCAGAGGCTGCCTCAGCCAATCTGGCGGCTGCTGCAGAGGCTTCCCCAGCTTGTCTGACAGCTGCTTGCTGGGCTTCCTGAGCAGCTGCTAGCTCACCTTCCACAGCAGCTGTATGTTGGTCTTTCAGCTTGAGCTGCTCCCGCAAAGACTTGACTTCCCTTGCCAGAATCTACACATCAGCAGAACAAAATTGCCATCACAGGGCCTGGTCATAGATTGGCAATGCTACAAGTTGTGCACCTGGACTCTAGGGTCAGACCGCTTATAAGACCAAGTCTATTTGCAAGGCAATGACCCTGCGCTTAGGCAATAAACACCATGCTGTGCGGCACATATATATAGCATGTAGACCAGGCACAACGGCGGATTTGTTTGCAAAGTCTTGAAACAGGATGTGGCGTCTGACCTTTCTGTCTGCTCTGGACTGAATCTCTGCTGCAGCACTGTTTTGCTTGAAAAGCAACATCTCTGCTTGCAAACCCGCCAGCTTCCCTTCAATAGCTGCTTTCTCACCTTGCAGATGCTGCATGTCCTGTCCTGATGTTGAGGCAGACAATGTTGCATCTGCACCTGCATGTGGAGCACAACAAGCTGCAATAGCTGCAGCTGCAACCTGTCTAGACGTTGCACGCAATGCAACCTTTTCAGCAGGGCAGAACAGATTCTTGATGACGGCCTGTAACGCAATGAATGGCATAGAGATATGCACAACGTTACACAGAAACATTGTCTATGGCTTTGCAAATGACAAGTGGCAAGACTGCGCTGGCAGACCTTGGTCAGTATCCACAGCACTGACAGGAGGGGCAACGCTGGGCTGGTCCTCTTCTTTTCTTGACTCTGACCCTGTCGCTGCCTTGTTTGAGTTGCCAATTTGAAGCTGCGCTTCCAATGTGTAAACCTTCTGCTGTGACTGCGCCAGTTGCTGCTGAACTTGCTTCAGGTCTGATTGTAGCCTTGCAACCTGATCCTGACTTGAGCTCAGCTGCTTTTCATGCTCAGCAGCAACTTGAGCTTGTGATGACTGGTGAGCAAAGTCTGCGTCTCTCACTGCCTGCTGTGACCGAGACAGTTGTTCTCTGGCATCTTGCAGTTGCAACCGCAGACTTGTGACAGATTGCTGGGCTTCATTAAGTTGCCTGCTAGTATCTGCAGCAGCTGCATCAGAGTCTCGCTGTGCAGCTTCTGCTGCTGATGTTGCCTGCTGTGAATTGCTCAGCTCTGATTTGATGGCATCCAGATCTGCTTTCAGCTTGTCAGATGCAATTTGGCTGGCAGAGAGTTGCTGCTGCAAAGCTTCAGAGGAGGTCTTGCTGTCTGTGAGCTGCAGGTCCAGGTCTGTCAGCTGTGATCTGAGCTCAGATGTGTGTGACTCAGCAGCTGTGAGATCCTGCTGAAGGTGCTGTGATGTGTCCTGTGCCTACAAGACAAGAAGCAGTTCCAGTGATGCACACAGTGGCACATCAGGTAGCTGTAGGACAGAGCGGCAAAGGCAGCCATGTTTAGGCTATTGGAAACATTACACACTTCACAAGCAGGCTGCAAAAAGCTACGCAATGCTGCATCAAGCCATGACGTACGTGCTGTGCTCTGAGCAAGTAAGTGCATCCAACTCAAACAGTGAGCACAGGCACAGGAATCGACATGCTAAATCAATATAACAATGCAGACAGCTGATGTTCAACGTGCCCCACTGGGATTTCACCTGCTGCAGCTGAGAGACCAGGTCAGCTTCCCTGGCAACAGCCTGCATGACACCTGTCTCTGACGATCTAGCTTGCAATTCTGCCAGCTGTGCAGCCAGCTGCCTTTTGGTATGGCGCTCTGTGTAGATGGCTTCCAATGCATCTTGCAGGTCTCCAGCTGCCCTATCAAGCTGCTGCTGCAACGCCTTGACATGATGCTTGACAGTGACCCTCTGCTCCATTCGCAAGCCTAAGCGCATCCTGGGTTCTGAGGCGGCAGATGCAGCATCTGCCGTGCCAAGCTGACGCATACTGGTAGCTAAGCTAGGTGGCTGTTGCTGTGCAAGGTGCGCTGAAGCTGTGCTTGCAATGCTGGCATGGGCACTGTTGCCTGCACTGGTGCTAGCGCTTCTGGCCATGGGTTGGGCTTGTGGGTCGGGGTAGGGGTCCTGGGAAGGGGGAAGCTCGTGTGTGTTGTCTGACGCTGAGCGCTGGAGGGGTGGTAGGGAGGGCCGCCCAGATGGCAAAGCTCCCACACCTGTGAGCCAAGCAGAGTTGGCGCTCAGAATACCTTCTGATTGCTTAGCTTGCACAGTCCATAGACTTTGCAAAAATTTCCAACAGGCCTAAAAGCAAACCATGGCGCAGCATACTCTCTGCATTGCAAACAGCAATCTGCAAACAGCATGATGCAGGGGACAGCACAATCCTGTGTGTAAGAGGCCAGCTGCATTGCCAAGAGACAACTGCTAGAGAGTGTTGCATCCAGAGCATGCTTTGCAGCGAGCATTGAAGCACATATCGGCTTGACTGCAAGTACTTGGATGCTTGACTGCATCGAGAGGCAGTCATTGACAAGTTCAGCGCATGCATGTGCTGGATCAATCGACGTCATTGGAAGAGTATGTGCATGTGTCTCTACCTGAACTGTAGAGGCTTGCAGCACTAGTGGATGGCGCTGCAGTGGACTGCTGGCTGCTGCCTTCATGCACACTGGAGCTGCCTCCCTCTGACCATGCATAACTGCCTGTCTGAGACGCCGGCCTTGAATGCAGCGGTGTTGGCTGCACTCTGCAGTCAGGAACGCAGGCATTGGCAGCAAAATAGCACTTATCAGATTTGCTGACAGCAACCTCAGAGGCACATTATATCTGACAGCAGGCGTTCTTGAGCAAAAGTTTGTGCTGTGCTGATAATTGCTTGTTCAGCAGATGGTAGATTCACAGTAGTGGCTTTGTATTCAGTAACGTCTCATGAGAGGCGTGAGTCACCTCTGCACAAGCCGAGCAGCGTCACTCAGCTCCAGAAAGTTGTTGAGCACCCGTGAGCGGGCAATCTCCCCGTCACCAATGAGCTTCCAAAGCCAGGATTCAAGCTCACGCCTCCGCTTTTCCACCAAGTCAGGCCTTTTGTTCACTCCCACAAGCCTGTTCTTGGAAGGAGGGTCAAGCTTGGCCATTTTCTTGTTTCCAAGCTCTTCTTTGAGCTGCAGTGAGACAAGGGCAATTGCTGTGCATGTATTCACAGCATGCATGCTGCTGATGATCATTGCTGCTGACACTGTTAGTCATATCATTTGCCCAGCAGAAATGTGCGAGGCCTTTTGTGACCAGCATCATCATCCATCAGCGCATGATGCAGATGAGACTGCATGCAAGCAATTACCCTGCTGTATAGCTTGGTGAAATGGCTGAAGCGCCTGAGGACGCTTCGAGTCCTTGGTGCAGCATCTGCTTCTGGTGGCAAGACTTTGACCTCTACCCGGTAGAACTGCAACAGGGTTTGTCGTCAGTTTTGTCGCATTGGCTTGTATCTGGAATGTCGCAAGTGCTAGTGAGTGCTTGGAGAACTGATTCGGTCGCCCTACCACTATATTCTCGTCCCCTTCTAGCGTTGCCTGGGTCCAGGAGGGTATGGTGACGCTGAATTGCCAGCCATTGCTGCCCATCGTTCACTGAGTAATTTCAGTTTGTAAGATTGCGCATCATGCAAAGCTTTGCAAAGTGCGACCTTGGCATCACAAGCTGGATCACAAAAGTGGCGGGTCAAGTTGCAGCAAAGACACGTAGCTGAGGAGTTCAGTACAGCATCGTGCTGCTGTCGATGACATGACAAACCGTCGATCGGGCCCACATGTCGCAGCAAGCAGGCCAGGTCGACCAGCAAAGGAAGCAAAGGCAAAATTAGTCACAATTGCGAACTTCGCACAAGCCAGGTCAACATTTCCAGCTCAAACTGTTGAAGGCGTGCTGAGCGAGCATCAGCAGGATTTGCAAGACGTGCTGCTGTACTCCAGCCTCTGCCACCCCCATCTGCGCAGTTTGTGCGTCCAGCACTGTGCACCAACCAGGTCTGGCAGCAATCGAACCATGGAGGTTCCGCCAAGTCCGGTCCTAGAAGCTTTATACTTGGAAGCAAGCACACGCAGGAGGACAGCAGATGCCAAAGAGGTGCTTTGCTGACCAACATGTAACCGTAAGAACGGCAATCAGCAAACGACTGCTCAAGAGGAGTTGTTTTGCAGGCTGATGTGCTGGCAGCAGAAGCAGCTTGCAGAACTTCCGGGAAGCTGACTGGTCATTCAGCGTTACTTGTTGACGCGCGCTTGCTGCGGGAGGTTGAGCGAGTGTATCAACAGCATCAGCTTCCTGGCACAGGCAAGGCGCTTGTTGCAGAACAGCTGGACTCCTGCCTGCTTTTGCTTGTTGACACCAGAAAGCATGACATTTGATGTTGATGTCGTGCAGGGGTTCTGACCAAGGCGCAATTTCGAGCTGCTTTACAGAATCTAGGAATGCTTGGCAGCAAACCAGTAGCATTTGCTTCAACTGCCCAGCGAGTTGCAGCTGTGCAGTCCATTGCTCTGCATCCTAGCTCAGTGCAAAGACAAATCAAAGTGACGGAAAGTGTGTGGCACATATGTACAGAAAATGTGTCAGCATCTCTACCATGTCCAAAAGAGCAGGCAGCAGAAGCAGCATCAGTGCAGGCAGCAGAAGCAGCACTTGCAGAAACTGCAGCACTTGCAGATTCTCAGCAGGATGCAGACAGCTGTGTGGTGCCTGAAGGACAAAATGAGGTCAACAGCAGTGACTTTCTTCTGAATGAGTCTATCGATGCTTGGCACCAGCTCATCAGCAGCACGAGCAAGCCTGAGGCATATCACATGGATTTAAACCCTGCGCAAGCTGAAGGTGTTAGCAATGCACATGCAATGGGTCGCAGCTTACATGGAAACACAGCAGCTTTGGGGCGGCGTAGTCATGCTAGTCACAGCAAGTCCAGCATGCAGGGTGTCAGCTTGCAGCAGTTGCTCAGCTTTGTGCAGCTTGTGCAGCAGCAGACAAGCAACTCTGTTTCTGCAGCTTCGACATTGCCTGCTTTCAAGGACTTATCACCACAACAGTGTGCTGAGCTGAACAGGCTAGCACGCATGTGCAGCGAGAACAAGCAAGCCAACATGGCATATGTTGGCATTGGCAACAGGAAGCACTTGCCCCTGGGCACATCAGGTCATTCACACGGCACTGGTCAGCAGGCTTCAGCTGTGCAGCCAGTCAAGCTCAAAGGATCAGGCAGCCCTGATGGGACAACAGACAGCAAATGGCATCCCCGAGGTGTGCATTTCTGTGACACATTTGCTTTCGCATGAATTGTTAATCCGCAATTTGGTTTGACACATGTGCTTTCGCATGAATGGTCAATGCTGTGACCATGTGCTGTTGCATATCAGAATTTCGTTAGCAAGGTACTTCCCCAGCATGCATCAGTGCACAGAGTATACCTTATCTCCTTCAGAGCATCCTCAGGTAGCATTCTTGCACCCTGTCCATCAGCACGATCTGCACAAGATGTGCTGCATAACGGCATTGTGATCTGATGGTGATCAGCTGAGCTCTGTTGATGCAAGCAACTTGAACGTCTGCACTTTGGCACATGAGTCAAGCAATGCCCGTTCATGTGTGAATGACGTCTGCACCTTACTCTGGTGTTGCAAACGAACAAGACTCTGCAAAGCTGAACCACGTGCAACAAAACAGCACAAAATCCAAGCCTGTACATGTACCGCACATGCACCTTGATAGCAGAATCACAGCCCAGTGTGCAAACAGCTATCATGGCTGTGACTGCATCTGACGACACCTACTGTCATGGACAAAAGGTATGCTAAGCATCACCTCTGGGCTGTGTCTGGCAACAACAGCTTCCTGTATGATGCCTGATGTTGAACTTTGTTTCTGCACCTTTTGTGTCCAGGCCGCAAGTCTTTGATGAAAAGGGGTTTAGAGATGCACTGCTTGCGTCTGCCTTTGTGCTGCAGCCACAGCAACAGTTGTGCGCTGTGCTGGGATCCCTGTTATGCAAAGCACCCTGTTGTAATTGGCAGGTCAATTAACAAGCACCTTATGCCAGTCTGTTACGTCAGCAATTGTCATTCGCTTCGAGGACCCTTGCTTGCTTTGCGCAGGTCATGCAGGCAAGAGACAGGCTGCTATGCTGGCTAGCACTGCCATCAGATTCTCCAGGCGCAATCACAAGCAGCAGCAAAGACAGCAGCAGGAGAAGCAACCCTTGCAGCACAAGGCAGGCCAAAGCATCGCAAGCCCCAGGTTCTGTCAAAATGCATTAGCTGCAGTACTGATGTTGCACCCTTTGTCAGCAGTGCAAGGTTTTGAGGCTTGTGTGCTGTCTTGCACCGTCAGCTTGGTGTTGCAATCAGGATAGGTGCATTGTCAGAAAAGGACAATCTGTCAACAGTCCTGGCTATACCCCAGAGAGGTACGGGGAAAAGACTTTCCCTGAAAAGAAGATGCAGTATTTTGCATCAAGCCAGCACTGGGCTGCCCTCTTGCCACTGCCCTATGCATCAAAGACACCTCACAGGAGATGTCCTTGAGGTTTGACCAGAAATCTTGCCCGCAGAACCTTGTCTGCAGCATCGAGATTTGTTCAGTCCTGACAAGTCAAGCACAGCATGGGTGACTTGCAGTGACATAGGTGTGTCATGAGTGGATGGACCTGTTGGCATACTAGCTGACTTGGCTAAGCATTCATGCATTTGAAGACAAGGCTGTGATTTTTTTTTACAGCCACATCATGCATGTCGCAGCAGACAAAAGCTTTGTTTGCTTCCAAGATCAGGCATTTTCGCAAAGCTCCCTGTTCCCCACTGAGCATCATGTGCTTTGACTTGTAGGTTCAAAGCACCAGAGGGTGAGCTTGCCAAGACTCAGCCCTTTGCTCGGTCAGCATCAACTGCAGCGGAGGTTGTCAAGCGCCGTCAAGCCCTGGCTGAGCTGGAAATGGCTCCTTGCACTTTCCATCCAGCCCTGGACCCTCACAGCCGTGCCCTTGTCACTGCAATGGTGAGGCTTCCAATCTTTCATGCAAAGAGCGATATGTTGCCTGTGCCATGTGTGTTGCAACCACTGCACATGTCATCCAGCCCTGGACCCTCACAGCCGTGCCCTGATCACTAATATGGTGAGTGGACCGCGCATGTCCAGCAGTCCTTGCTGCAAACACCATTCTTGATGTAAGCCCTGGTGCTCTGACT
This sequence comes from Trebouxia sp. TZW2008, assembly GCA_002118135.1. Classification (NCBI taxonomy): domain Eukaryota; kingdom Viridiplantae; phylum Chlorophyta; class Trebouxiophyceae; order Trebouxiales; family Trebouxiaceae; genus Trebouxia; species Trebouxia sp. TZW2008. Next base: position 232,445 of record BDIU01000103.1, read on the forward strand.
GTGCTTGTGTAGCTGTAGCAGCTGAGCTGAGCTTCTGGAGCTAGCTGCTGGCTTGTTCATAAAAAGCATCCCAGGACTGAGCTCTGAAAAGCAGAAATCATTGCACCTGAGTATCATGAGGAAACAGGCAAACCTCATGGCCATTAGGTGCATATGGTCTTATACAGTGCTGCAGTGCACATGGGCAGACACCAAAGTTGGTAGAAGCGCCTCATGGGCTTTTCTGACGGCATCTTTCAGCTCAAGTGCATCATGCTGTGCAAATGTGGGCATTGCTCAAGTTTGCAGCCTGAATGGGCATGTCAGATAGCTTTAGATTGACTGAGAGCAGAAGTTCTGCAAGTCTGCGAGCAGTAGTCAGTGCAACAATTCACAGAAGTGTGTTGTGCGTTTTCCCCGCTGGTTATGCTGCAGAGCGTCATATCTGACTTGTCGCCCGAAGGATTCTTTGGCGCGTATATATTCTGAGTCAAATACCTATTGTGTCAACCCTGGAGCCGTGGTGTAGTGGTTATCACGTCTGCCTTACACGCAGCAGGTCCCCGGTTCGACCCCGGGCGGCTTCAAATATAATCGTCATAAACCCTTTTTGTCCATTTTTAGCGGCAGTGTGTTTTCCACTCGCCAGTTTGTATCTGACTTTATTCGCTAACGTCTGTGGGGTTTTTGCATGCACTGTATGCATTACATACACATGGCATGTGTAGTTGGTGCAGGAGGCGGCAAAACTTGCCGCAGTTGCTGAGAGTCTAATTCTGGCCCGCTTGCTCTGCACTGCATTGCATGGATCCTTTGGCACTTACTTGAGCAGCTTCTGGGTGCCACACTGATGTCAGTACCCTTTGTGTTGCCCATCTTGCATGATCCAAGCTACACAGCATGGTTGTGTGCATGAGGCACTGCTGACACAGGCCTGCTTTAAGCTGAAGCTTTTGCATTGCAGGCGGATTCATACAATGCACCCCACAGGACTGCTAGGCTGAGCAGCCATGCACCTCTCATGAACACTATGCAGCTCAGCTCAGGTGTGACAGCCAATGACTCAGGCCAAGACTCTCAGGGCACATCAGAGGGAAAAGACCTGCTGCCAATAGAAGCACATAGCAGCCCTTTAGCATTGACCTCATGGCACATTCAAGAGCAGCAGGCTTTTGACGCATGCACCTTTGCTCCCAAGCTGAATGACACCACCAAGGTCAAGAGCATTGTTGCACAGCGATGGAAGCGCCCTTTGTCACACAATCAGCAGTCTGCATACTTGCAAAAGCAGCCTCCAGACATGCACAGAAGCAGCACTGCTGCTGTCACCGCAGCAGCTGCTGACTGTACTGACACCACGGATGTCAGTAAAGCGCCTTTAGACCAGCAGACTGACACAGCACAGAGACATGATGCAGTAGAGGACAATGATGTAGATGGACTGGCCGACTCAGCCTTAAGGCAGCAACCACAGGGGCCACACCACAGCCTCCCGTGTGCTTTAGCTCAATCCACAGGGACAAGCAAACGCTGCAGAAGAGCAGGTGTTACAGGCAGACAAAGAAGGCAATTCAGCGATTGCTATGCAGCTGCAGCACACACAGCCAGGCAGCATTGCAAGGGCTTTAGTCTCTTTCAGCCCTCTGCTGAGCAGCATCAGCAGCCTTCGCAGAGCAGTGCTGCTTCTTCTGTGGAAGATCAGCTCGAGGCTGACATTGCTGACTGTGACAAACAGCTAGCTCAGCACAAGGGGGCGAGACTTAAGCAGGTTGCTCATCCAGGCATGCAGACACTGTCAGCAACGCAGATGTTGTCAGCAACAGATACAGATCCGACTGCTGCAGATGGCGCACTAGCGGCAGAAAATGTCAATGGAGCGCAAGATGTACGGAATCTGCAGTCTCAAGTCAGGATTGGCCTAGAAGCATTGATGCCTGATGGGTCAGCTATAAACCTGGAAGTCGGACAGGTAAGCACTGCCAGCATCTGGAGGACTGACTAGCGCTGACTGTAGCTTTGGTGGTGTATGACATCGCCAGTATCAAGAGGATTGACTACATCGCTCTGTTGCTGCACAAGCTGCAAGATCGACTGCGGTTGTATTCCTCTGCTATGAAAAACTGCAAGATCTACTTCAGCTGTATCCATGGGACTGTGCCTAACTTTGAAGCTGATGTTGGTTGCAGGCGGAGAAGCTGCGCCATGTGAGCAAGCTGTTTGCAGCAATGCTTGATCTCAGTGCAGCCACAGGTGCAGACGTTACACCTGCTGCGCTGAAAGCCTTCTGATTCAGGATTGCAACAGCAATCTGGTGCTGCCATGGCACACGCACTGCTAGATGTGATTGGCTGCAGCCAAATGCAGAATGTCTGTTTCTGGTTGTGACTCCGCTGCGGCATCGGAATGCAGCATGGCAGCTTCAGATTATGTGTCAACTGCGGCATGCAACTGCAGCATATGTCTGGCAGATCCAGGCAGTGTTGCTAACATAGTCAGACTCCAAGCTGCCTCTATACACAGAGGCTCCTGTCATGACGCCTAACGGCGTGGACTTTTCTTTGATTCTTTTCTAGTCAGACTGTCAAGTCTGGCCTCAGGGCCATCGTTTGAGGATGGACTTCAGATCGGAATCCTTGGAGCTCACATCAAATGTCCAAGTCAGACTGCTACGGGCCAATTTTTAGTCTGCTTCTGTGTACAGAGAGGTTTCCGCCCTGATACATAGGCTTTTTTTTGTACGAAGGAGGGCTATTTCCGTATTGTCACTTCAGAGCTGATCACAAGGCCTCATGATCATGATGCCATTTCAAAATATTGGAAAAGGGATCAACTAGTCAAAAACAACACTGTAGAAGGTCTGGCAGCTGTAGGCATGATGCGCCTTCTTGACACGCCGTGAAGTTCATGCAGCGATGTCGATGTGCCTTGCTGTATATGTAATAGGATGAAATTACATGAAGTGTTGGTTCAACATGAAATGATGGTACAGAAAGCGTGAATGGCAAGGCCCGATTTGCCTCTGCAATGTTCAGTAATGATCCCAACAGTTTGCTCTGCAATGTTTGACTGTTGTCTCAACATTTGACTGTGCAATCTTCAACTATCATCCCGCAACTGCATGCGCATCCTGGTCTCCCACCTGCATGGCACACACATCTGCTGAAAACGCTTCAAGGAACATGCATCACTGTAGTCATGCTGCACAGACATCGCCATGCATGGGGCACTCATGATCACCAACTGTGCAATATGCTGTAGGTCTGAATGGAAGGCTTGCACTCGGCGTTCTGACACCGCCATGCATTGGGCGCTTGTGACCGCCAACTGTGTAGTATGCCACAACATTGAATGAAAGGCTTGCACTCAGCATCTTGACACCACCATGCATTGGGCACTTGTGATCGCCAACTGCGTGGTGTGCTGCAACACTGCATGTAAGGATTGCACTCAGCATGTTGCCACCAGCATGATGCACACAGCATAGTGTATCTACACGGTAAATAGACAGCATTGCCAGACTGAGCATTACTCACATGTATGTCAATGCATCCCTGCGCTTGTCAACAGGCACTATGTTCTCCTTACACTGCACAGTCTTGTGACTGTCATGATGCACACAGCACACATTGATTGATATGCATTGCAAGGCTGAGCAAAGGTGACATGTACCTCAGTGCATCTCTGCGCTTGTCAACAGGCACTATGTTCTCCTTGCTCTGTACAGTCTTCCTGACAGCTTGCCCATGCTTGAGTGTCAAGTCTTTCAGCTTGTCTTCAGCTGCATGGCAAGCTGCATACAAGCCATTGAAGTCCTGGCCTTTACGATTGCTGGTCTTTGCAGAGCCACCAGACCGCAGGAATGCATCTTTGTTCCAGACCTGCTGCAGTTCCCTGCAGTATCAAGTCAGGTTTTGACGAGTGTCAAGTCTCCCAGCTTGTCTCAAGCATGGCAAGCTGCATACAAGCCATGGAAGTCCGTGCCTTTGCAATTGCTGGTCTTTCAACTGCCGCCAGACCGCAGGAATGCATCTTTGTTCCAGAGCTGCTGCAGTTCCCTGCAGCACCACTTCAGGCATGGGTGCTGCTGAGAATGTCTATGCCATTAGGTATCATGTTGAGACCCTCTGTAGGGGCAGCCTTTCAATTTGTCCTCAGTCCTCAGCTGCATGGCAAGTGGCATACAAGCCATTGAAGTCCTGGCCCTTGCAATTGCTCGTCTTTGCACAGCCACCAGATCGCAGAAAAGCATCTTTGTGTCAGACCTGGTAGAGTTCCCTGCAGCATCATCTGTTGATGAGTATTGAGTCTCTCAGCTCATCCTTGGTTGCATGGCAAGCTGCATACAAGCCATTGAAGTCATGGCCTTTGCGATTGCTGGTCTTTGCACGATCACCGGACCGTAGGTAGATGCATCTTTGTTCCAGGCCTGCTGCAGTTCCCTGCAAAACCACTTCAGACAACACTGCTGCTGAGAAGGTGTTTGCCGTTAGGCGTCATATCGGGAGCCTCTGTGAGTAGAGTCAAGTCTCGCAGCTTGTCTTCAGCTGCATGGTATGATGCATGCAGCCCATTCAAGTCCCGCCCTTTACGATTGGTCTTTGCACAGCCACCATACCGCAGGAATGCATCTTTGCTCCAAACTCGCTGCAGTTCCCTGCAGCATGAATCCAGGCATTGATGAGTATCAAGTCTCTCAGCTTGTCTTCAGCTGCATGGCATGCTGCATACAAGCCCTTGAAATCCTGGCCCTTGTGATTGCTGATTTTTGCACAGCTGCCAGACTGCAGGAATGCATCTTTGCTCCAGACCTGCTGCAGTTCCCTGCAGCACCAACCACGTATTGCTGCTGCTGAGAAAAGAGCAAAGAATGAAAGTATGTGCCGTTGGGCGTCATTTCAGAAATCTCTGTGCAGAGCAGCCTCGGCGCTGCTGACTACAGCTAGGCAGCGGCTTTGTCCAACAGCCTGAATTACAATCTAGCTGCACAGCACCGCTAAAAAGAGTGAGACATGCTACTAAATGCCAAAATGGGTTGAGTCATGTCTCATGGTCTTATGTTCACGCCAACTACAGAAGGCGACGCCTGCGTAGGGGGATGGCCAGAGGACCAAATGCTGATTTGTTTGGCTCAGTATTTGATCCTTCACCAGCACTCATGGCCAGGGTAGCTAAGCAGATTGCATTGCATTAATAGTGACGCGTCTGGAGCCAAAGATCGTGCATCTGTCAGATGTAGTAGGACTTGGCAAATGGGGACATGGTTTGCAGACCTGTAAATTTCAGTACTTCTTTGAGAGTGCAGGTATGCAAGCTTGCACTGCATACTGCAGCAGACAACTATTCACCTGTATCTCGAAACTCTGTCCACCTTCTTGGGCTTGGCGGCTTGAGCTGGCACAATGAAGCTGTTGTTCAGGACAGGCAAGCTGCGCTGAGAGGAGCACCCCAAAACCGACCTGGGACTGGGCTCATAACCCCTAGCAGACTGCTTAGCTCTGTTTTGCTGCGCACCGCTCTGACCAAAGCTGTCAGTAAAAGCAGCTTCCTGTTCCCAACCTGTGTTGTGTTGCACACTGCTTTTGGCAAAGCTGTCAGTAAAAGCTTCCTGTTCCCAATCTGTGCTAGGTCTGCTACCATGTGGCCTGACACAGTCCTGAAAAGTGTGGTCGTACTGGTTGGGGACAGCATCTGCTGCAACTCTGTTGCTGTCAGGCGCATAGTCAGCTTGTCTAGAAATGCTGCGAAGCTCATCTCGCAGACTCTGCAGTTGTGCGCTGTGTGTCAAACCAGAACTGCTGGCATGCTGTGCGTGGACTGTGCTTGAATCTACAACGTGCTCATCCTCCTGCTGCTTTGTAGTTTGAGCCGAAGGAAATGCTGTCTGCTGAGGGCCTAGCTGAGAGCGTAGCTGAGGTCGAGAAGCTCCTCCCTTGGGTTTGGCGTCTCTGCAGAAGCTGGCTGCAAGCTCATCCAACTCCCTGCTCAGGCTGTCAAAGCCCTGTTTCAAAGGCCTGCTGTGTGTGAGCTGGGTGTGTCGTGCTGGTATCGCATGGTATGTGTCTGAAGTCCTTTGTCTACTGCCACCCACACTCTGTGACCTGAGAGGAGCACACTGGAATAACAGATTCTCAACCTTGTGTTCTGCGTTTGGTTGGTGGAAGTTGGACTTACATTTCATCTCTCATGCATTGCAGCTGCTCAAGGTGATTGCCTCGCACTGCTTGAGCTTCCACAAACTGTTTGCTTCCTGAGGAATGAATTGTGCCACTCAAGGGAGATTCTGAGGCTCCTTTGCTCTGCATCATCGGTTCATGTTTGAGGATGCCAGGGAGGTTGTGCGTAGTCTCAGTGCATACATTTTGGTCGGAAGCAAATGTTGCACCGCTAGCACTTGCCTTGAACATGTCTTGTGTTGTGGAAGAGAGTGTTCCACGTGTTCCCCATGTGAGATCGAGCTCAGGGGTGCGAGGCAGTGCCCTGGGTGCTGTTGCTGTGTGGCATGCTGCAGGCAAGCTGGGCTGACTGGTCTTTGCAGTAGAGAACTCAACTTGCAAATCAACGTGGTCTCCTTTGCCACGGCTCGAGTTTTCTTGGATCACGGGTTGCTGACAGGCTGTCAATAAGTCGTTGTTCTCTTGCAGAAACTTGACGATGACATCAGTTGGCAGTGAGTGTCCAAGCAGCTTCAACTGCTTCTTGATTGCATCAACTTCAACGCTCGGCACGGGCATGTGTTGGCTCATGGCGCCACTTAGCGCAGGACAGATCGTATGGAAGCCCGAAGAATCGCAAGCACGGCTCAGTCAAAAGGCAATGAAGTCGGTCTCCTGAATTCAAAACGTCTCGTTAGTCAACAATATTGATAGAATGTTGACCTGCAAAAATTGCGTCCCTGTCTGCTTAAGCATTGGCAGTTGACCCCATCGGGGCTCCGGCGTAGGGCCTGTTGCCTTAGCGCAACAGGCTGATGCTCTTGTGTAGACAGGTACTGTTGTCCTGCGCATAGGCATTGGCTTACCACACACGGATATGTCGTCTGAAGTTCATGTTGTTGCGCAAGAGGCAAGTGGTTCTGAAGCTCAAGACATTGTTCTGTGGTGCATGTTGATTTCTGATTTCAAAAGTGGCTCCATTGCTTGAAGTCTGCAGCAGCTCGAACGACAGCCGCTTCTGCTTGATCTGCAGTACTCCGATCTCAGTTACTGGGACGAGCGCTACAGGAAGTCCGATGGGGCTTGTTTTGATTGGTACCAGCGATATGACACTTTGAAACATGTCTTGAATCTTGTCATCCCCAAGGACGCCTCAATCCTGCAGGTTACTGTCTCTCCAGCACCCAAACATCCATACTCAGTCACTGCTATGTGCTTGTGTGTCAAGAATACACACAACACTCCATAGTCAGTCGGTTGTGTTGCTATGCGATTGTGTGCCATGCAGGTGGGGGTTGGGAACTCAAGGCTGCAGCTGGATATGACACTAGATGGCTATGCCTCAATTTTGAGTGTGGATTACTCACCAGTTGTTATACAGCAAATGCGGCGCAGTCACCAGTCACACCTGCAACTGCAGTATGCTGTTGCTGATGCCAGGTGAGGCAATGTGTTTGAGCCCAGTCCAATCTCAGTCTGACTTCTTCTTTGCTGTGATACACAATGCATCAAACCTGGCTTGAACAGTGCATGCATGTTTGCAGAAATATGCCACAGTATGCTGATGCAGCTTTTGGTGCTGTTTTGGACAAAGGCACCCTGGATGCAATGGCATGTAGTCAAAATGCTGCCACAGATATTCATAGCATGCTCAAGGAAAGCAGCAGGTAACAGCACTCGCACCTCCTGTCACATGTGTCACTGGTCTGCGCATGCATGCTAGTTGTATGCTTAAAATGTGGACTCAGCACAAATGCACAAGTATGCCTATGCTAAAGTGGTCTTTTGTGAGCAGACGGCAGCCAATTTGCAAAATGTGTCACAGGTTACTGAAGCCAAATGGTGTATTCCTTGGTATCAGTTATGGCAGTGCCAATTCTCGAATGCATTGCTTTTTGTCACAAGAATTTCAGTGGGACCCAATCATGTACACAATTGACAGAACTGAGGCGCAGCTTGGCGACAATGGCCTGTTTCAGGATGACAAACAGCTCATCATTGCAGGACCCTATCTGCCACAGGTGATGATGACCCTGCACAGAATGTGCACATGCCATTGTACGCACACAATCTACATACAGGATACATGTTTAGAATGCACGCACAACATGTGTACACGCCATTGCACCTGCACTATGTGGTTACAGAATGTATGTACAGCTTGCGTGTACAGAATGTGTGTATAGAATTGAGGTACAGATTGTATTTCCAGAATGCATATACAGAATGTGTACAGGCTGTGCAGCGCACACCTGTACAGTTGTGTCCCAGGCATATGTTCATTTTGCTGCTTGTATTGTGTCAGGTATCCCTGAGAAGGCACATTGCTGTATGATTTGCACACCTGACAATTGTGATCGTGGCTGCTGCATAGGACGCCTTGGAGCTGCTGGACTCAGAGTCTGATGGGACACACTATGTGTATGTGTGCAAAAAGCATGATTCAAGTGTGAAGCACTGATGGGCTGCTCACTCGTTACCATGTACTGAATGCAGCTCATTATGTCATGTGAGCAAGCTCATCATTGCTTGCATTCCCATGCTGACAATGCTCAGAAATTGCGGTGAGAGTACTTGTACTACTCGGCATTCTTGTGTGTGTTTACAGTCATGATGGTTTGTGTTGATCTTCCGTCAGGTGACTCACAAATACAGTGTGTTTGCCCTTGAGACGTGTGTCTGGTGATTCTCAGAATACGTTGTTCCATGTTGACGTGCAGCGTAAGTTTGCTGCTGCTCAACTCCTCAGTCATTTGCTCAGACTTGCACTGCTGTCTGACTGGTACTGGTACTGGCCGTCACTTATTTCTCATGTACTTGCTGAGAACTGCTGTGACTACAGCTGCAAACAGACATCGTTCTTGACAATGGCACATATGTTAGCAGTACAAGCTGTTGTAGTTGTACTTGCATCAATTGGTCAAAAACAGGGCTTTGGAAACACACTCAAAGGGTCCCATAAGCCCTGTCTCCAGCATCACCCAAGCCAGGGTTGATGTACCCCTTGTCATTGAGCTCTGCATCTATTTGTGCCGCATACACCTTCAGTCCTGTACACGCATAAGCTGTCAACGCCTGCAGATGCATGCACATGAAGGAACATCCAGGACAAAACAAGATCATTGCAGGCCTGAGCTTACCAACAAACTTTTCGGAAAGCTGCTTGAGAGCAGGCGGACACGCCACCACACAGACCACAATCATGTTGTTGACATTGCCACCCCTGGAAACAATGTCGTTCAACACATGAACTATCGTTCCTCCTGCATTTACAGGTCAGATTCCGTGTTTGCTAACAGGCAGCAGAACCAACCAGCGCATCAAAAGGTCAGATGTCAAGTGGACAGGAGCAGCCTACTGCAAAAGCATACTGCAACTGTTATGAGACCTACCTGTAGCTAGCATGGGGTCTACTACCAATATACGGTCCTCGGGACTGAAGCTCTTGGGGAGCTTGTTCAAATACGATGTGGGCTGCACAGCCAACAATGATTAGTGAAACAATGCCATATTTCTACGCATTCAGGTTCAGTACAAATTTTGCAACGACTCGATAGATGCTGCAGGGCAAGTGTTGGCCCTGTCTGCGAGGACTGCTTTTTGTAAGCACAGGAAAGCAAGCATTCCCAAAGTAAGGGTGAGTACATGTACAGGCAATGCGCCAAACAAAGCAAGCAGACAAGCCTGCTGCTATGCTGATGTACCTGTAGCGTTTCCTCATTACGCACCAGGCCGACATGGTACGTCACTTGAGCAGGCAAGACTGTCGAAATCTGCTCCACCATAACCAGACCAGCTCGTAGAATGGGCACAACCTGCATGACACTCAACCATCATTGACTATGCACATCAGCTGTAAGATCGCTTTGCAGCTAGGCGTGTGACATGCTTGACAACCCTGCGCTTAACATTGCTGGTCATGTTTTGCAAAATGGGATCAATGCACAACAGAGCAGCATCACCATGGTAGCAGATTAGCATGGCAGAGCAGAATGGCTTGAACAGCATGGCTTGAACAGCATGGCAACATAAGCATAGCTTCAATAGCATGGCCCTTGCACAGGAGATGACATGTGCAAACCCAGAATGTTTCAGCTGGCCAGGGCACCACATGGATCCAAGCAGACAAGCAGCATTTCACTGGACTGATGTTGACAAGCGCACTTCAGGCAAGGCGAGTGCATTCAAAGCATGTGTGATGAGTACCTTTACAGGTTGCATGGGATCCACAAAGGTTGCATCTGCCAAACCAACTGGTGACATCACTTGTTGCTGCATTGTGGGCAGCCAGTCACGGCCTAGCTCATATATGAGCAATCTGCCAAGCTCTGCTATGGCTGCCCTGAAGATAGGCGGTGGGGTCATGTCATTCCTTGCTATGGCCAGCCAGTGCTGTATCAAGGGGTGAGGTGGGACGTATATCTACAGCAGTAGCGACCCTGACGAGAGTGCTTGATTGTTGGTAGACGGATGGCTTTTGACACAGAAGTAAAAGCTATGTTGAGCTTACCAGCATTTGCTGCTTTGGAGGGGTTGGAGCTCGTGCAGGAGCGGGTGGTGGGACGTCGCTGGCAGCCGCTTGGCATCTGATCGCACAGTGTTGCTGCCCACGATGGGCGAGACGTGGTTGCCGGGCGCGAGCTCTATGTGACAGAGGTTGAACAGGAGGGTGCAAACAGCTGTGAGCGTGTGCAAGCCCAGGAGCTTGTTTGACCCCTAGCGATTGCGTGCCGCAGAACATGACTAGACTGAAAAACGTTCGAGGCACTGCCTGAAGTGTAAGGTCTGAGCGCGTGGAGTACACTCGGGCTCGATGCTACGAGATCAGCCCTGTAGTGCTGTTAATGCCACAACAGTGATATGTAGCTGAGCGATGATGCTTGCGTTAACGTAGGAATGCAGGAAGTAAGCTGATCACGCAAGCGGTGCTGCTGCGCATTGCAGCCTGCGCGACAAACATGTTTTAGACGGCATTCCGCCGTTTGATCTTCCATGGTGCTTCAATCGAGCTCGGTACAAGCTTAAGCGCTCAGCGAGATCAAGTACGAAGCACCGCATGCAGTCTGCATGTGCAGTCAGTGCCACAACGTATTTTCCAAGAATTGCACCACTGAGTGCCCAAGCAAACCTGCAGGCCATTTTCGACCGCAACTGATCCACTGTGATGTTCGGGATCGTTCCCATTCTGGCTCTTGCCTGCGTCTTGGTGGCTTCGATAGCGTTCCTAAGAAGATTTGGTGATGCAACAAGCCAGCATGCAGCTCCTCGAGTAGCTGGTCTGCCAGTGCTTGGCAGCACTCTCAACCTAGCCCGGGATGGCGCACAGTTCCTCCACCGCTGCAGAAAACGGGTGATGAGAAGAACGCTTCGCAAACACTTGCTGCAATCAGAGAACAAGCAGTCTCATTCGCTTCTCCTGCAGTATGGCGACATCTTTCGCGTGTCACTTGGGGGCCAGCAGATGACCTACTTGACCGGTCCTGACGCCATGAAGCTGTTTTTTTCAGCCCCAGACGACCAGATTGCGTTCAGGCACGGCCTTTCAGCTCTTGCTGCCATGTGCCTTGTCGCATTATGCCTAAGCTGCATGTGCAATTCAGGCAGGCCGGCAACAGAGCATTTCACCCAAAGGGTGTTTGGGCTGCCGTCAGATCTGTTCTTCCCGCACCACACAGCCTTGCTCCAGGGCTTGCGGGGTCAGCTCACCCCTGACCAACTGCCTGTGCATGGACACACATTGCTAGCGAGCATGCAGCCTCAGGCTCAAAGAGTGATGAGCACTTTGGGTAAGGTAACATCCTACCCCAACACCCTGCTTCAGCAACCTGCTTTTACGTTCTGCTTCAAAACCTGGTGTTGTAGCTCTGCTTCAAAGTCCTTCAGCACCCTGCTTCAACTTTCTGTTTTAGTACCGTGCTTCAGTACCCTGTTTCAATCCCCCGCTTCAGCACCTTGCTTCTCCATACTGCTTACGCACTCTGCTATAGTGCCCTGCAAATACTTTCTGATTAGCAAATGAAGTGTTTTCACCTGTCACATGGTACTCATGTTGGTGGCGGTGTAAGCGAAAACATGGTTTGCCCTTACCTGGTCCCTTTGTGCTGACTTGTTAGATGTCTCATTGCAGCAGGCAGGCCCCTCTCAGCTATTGGCAGTTCCAGCGGTGTTCAAAATCTATGTCTTGCAATGCAGGTAGATCTGATCCAGTGCATCAGGGATTTCACCTTTGACTTTTATCGATTTGACCTAATTTGACCCAAACTTCTGCATTTGACCCAAACTTCTGGATTTCGTCAATGCCATGAGTTGAATTCTGCTTTGTTCACAATGCAGGCAGATTTGTTGCAATGCATTAAGGACATCCTTTTCCCAGCAGCTGTGGAGTCTATCTTTGGCGCCGCCTTCTTGCAGCATCACAGCGTAGCACGCCTGCAGCAGGCCTTCTTCAAGTTTGAAGAGGGCTTTGAACTGGCTGCTTCTCCACTGCCTCATTTTCTGCAACCATCCTTCTGTCAAGCCAAACGAGCACTGTTGGAAGCATTCAGGTACTAGCTGTTGTTCTTGTTTGAGATGACTGTCATGCAGACGACTGTGCTGTTTGTACCATTCTAATCCCCTTAATTCTGTGCCATCCTCAAAAGTGCTACATGCACTTTGAAGCATGCAGGTATTTGCTTCTTATCATCTTTGTGACAACTGTCACACACTTTGTGCTGTCTCATACTCTTCAATGCATTGCGTAACAATCCATGCAGACAGTATTGCTGCAGTGATATAACTATTGCAGGGATGTGTCACTGCATGGACGCAGCTGACAAGGATGTCGCATGCAGTTCCTGGGTACCAGCTTGCACAACTGTCATACACTTTGTGCTGTCTCATGCTCTTTAATGCATTGCGTAATATCCATGCAGACAGTATTGCTGCAGTGATGAATTACTGCAGGGACGTGTCACTGCATGGATGCAGCTGACAAGAATGTTGCATGCACTTCCTAGGTAGCAGCTTGCCGCTTTCCGGCCAGCGTATCAAATGACCTCATGCAATGGGCGGTCTGTCTCACGCAGCACTTTCGATTTACGCTGTGCAGCTGACAAGAATGTCATGTGCACTTTCAACTTGGCAGTTTGCTGATTTGAGCCCAGCGCATAAAAGCAATGACATGATGCAGTTGAGCGTTTGTTTCATGCAAAACTGAGTCAAAGTGTTCCATGAGACAAACACTCCGTTGCATCAGGTCATTACTTCTTCATGCCATGCCGTGCTGATCAATTTCTGTGCCCATAGATGAGGCATGCATGTGCGTTAGTTCATTGGACACAAGGCGTGCATGCACACAAGCATGTTCTCTGTCTGAGCATAACAGGGCCAACGCTCACAAAGTATTTCCTGCTCATGTGCAACAGTAGTGATACTGTCTGCACAGTGTGAGAAGCAAAATTGCTACAGTGCTAAAGTTGCAGTGTCACAGTTTGAAAAGTCACAGTGCTACAATGCTGAGATTATAGCGCTAGAACCATTTGTTTGGCTTTGCAGAATATCATGGACAGAAGGGCATTTTGAGGACACTGTGGTGGGGCAGTTGCTGCACAGCGTGCCTGATCTGCATCCCATAGCCCCACATGTGCTTCTGGCCTTGCTTTGGGCTTCACTGGTGAGTCATCAAGCCAACACCCAGCATCTCCGGCCATCTCAATGTGCACTCCAGTTTCGGTTGACGGCGTCAAGCCAGCTAGGGCACACTGCAGGCTGTGATTGCCCAGACATGAAACTGTACACAGTGCGTCATGCTGCCTTCCCAAGTATACTCTTTGATTCATGAGACATGTGTCCTGGGCTCAAATACATGGTCAATGTGGGCTTTGACCTCAGCTTGAACTTGCGAAGCTGCCTGCAAATGCTGTTGTGAGAGCTGAGCAGGTGCATGCAGGCCAACACAGTGCCAGCAGCCTTCTGGGCGCTCGCCTTCCTGCTGCTGCCGGAACACCAGCACTACAAGCAGCAGGTGCTGGCCAGCTGCCAGCAGTATCACTCCCAGTCTAGCGATGCAACAACAACGATCGCCAGCGATGTGCCGCAGAGAACTGCAATAGACAGACAATCAGTGCAATCTGATCATGCATCAGCAGTGCCAGCAGAGCACGGCATCACAGACAGACCACCAGCACAATCTAGCACTGGGTCAGCACAGCATGGCATCACAGTCAGACCATCAGCAATGCCTGCTCAGGGGTCAACAGGGCAAGGGGCCTCGCATGTAGCTTCAGCACAATCTAGCGACTTGTCAGCAAGCCTTTCAGGGCAGGATAGGCTTTGGCAGACTGGCCTGGCACAGCAAAGCAGCCCTGCCAGTCCATCAGCACAGGCTAGACCCGATACAGGGAATGATGTGCTGGTGGTGATGGCGTGTGACAGGAGCTCTCTGCTTGCTGGTTGTGTGGCCGAAGCAGTGAGGCTGCGAGCCCCTGGGGTGGCTGTACGCAGGGCTGCCTGCAACCTGCCCCTGCCCCGGCCCCCTGACAGCCCCATCCAAGTCAACCAGGTGATGCATCGGTCAATCAATCATTGCTTATTGACCGCCATGCATCTGCTTTGCGCAAAGTGACCTACTGGCTGTGTCTCCATCTGAGAGTTTCGACAACCACGTGTCAATTCTCTTGGTCCCTACAAGTGTGATCTCAGGAGGGCAACTCTGCACAAGGCTGTTCTGTGTCCATGTCTGCCTGAAGGGGCAGTGTACATTTGACGGTTTTTCATTCAGCTGAGTTTTCATATAAGAGCCACCAGAGAAGTCATGCACTTCCTCTCCTGATCCGTGCAAGTACAACCCCGGGAGGGCAGGTCTACATAGCAGCAAGCCTGTTGTTGTCACTTGCTTGATTTGGTGGTGCTCACTACGCTTCTTCTCTGTTTTCTCATTTGTGCTTCCTGCAAAATCAAAAGTACGCTGAACACAACATCTTGTATCAGAAGTCTGTCTTTGCACAGGGCGACATGCTGGCTGTGTCTCCATACGAGAGTCATCACCACCCTGGCTCAAGCAATACCAAAAACTGACCAGTCACATTGAGATTGAGAGGATGATGTTTTATCAACCATCATGCGTTTGCACAGGGTGACATGCTGGCTGTGTACCCATATGAGAGCCACATCGACCTGCTCTCACAGAATGTCAAGAATATATCACTGCAATGCAAAGTGCGATGATTGACTGATCATGCGTTTGCACAGGGTGACATGCTGGCTGTATCGCCTTACGAGAGTCACCATGATTCACGCTTCTTTTCTCCTGACCCCTGCCAATACAACCCCAGAAGGGCAGGTCTGAACTGCCCTGCCTCAGGCCTACACCAAGTGCCAGGTGTTGGCGGCATTGCAGGCCTAGTCTTTGGTGGTGGACGCTACAGGTAGATACTGTATGCCTGTAAGGATCTTGCTTGCACGTTTTGCAGCCAAACAGTCAGCGTGGGGCAAATACTCAGCAGTTGCTGACACAAGTCCACATTTTCTCGCCGCGCAAAAAACAGCCAAATCACCTGTCAAAGTGCAATTCTGCTGTTTACTCGAGCATCCCTGCCCTGCCATGACTTTGGCACCCTCTTTGGCATCAATCACAGGCACAGACTACTGCCAATTGGTGCTTGATGGCAGAGTCATCCTGTGCAGCATAGTCGCTTGTCTGCTGCATGTCTGTCTGTGCTGTCGGCTGCGCCGCAATGGACTTTGTCATTGTACCATCCACTTTGTCATACCACTTTGTCATTGTACCAAGTTAGCATCCTTTTGGCACAAAGACTGATGATGCATTACCAAGGTCTGTGATCAGCCAGGCAGACAGCACAGACTGGACATGCAGCAGCTGCAAAGCCAACAAAGTCTTTGCTCGTATGCCATTACTTGTTTCATGGTATGCCAACAAGTGTTTGATTGCATGCTGACCCCTGTCCACATAGCAATGACTGCATGAGGGCACAACATGCCACAGATTGAGTCATGTGTGTTTTGCCAATTGCAGGTGTCCTGGCAGATTTTTTGCTGAGATGGAAGTGGCTCTCACAGTCATCTTGATGCTCACACAATTCGATATGTATCTCAGAAGCAGCACAGACAACGGTAATCAGCGCATACAAAGCACTTCTGGATCATGGTCATGGACACATTTGCTCCCATTTGCATCATCAAAAACATTCAGCACCCAGTCTGGTGATGCTGCTGGCTTGCTTCCTCTGCCAGAAACAAGACGGCAAGTTGGCATCAGATGGCCGCAAACTGTGTGTGAGGTGACGTATATGGCCCGGACGCATTGCGCATAGAATCATGCTCTAATTTTGGTGTAGAAAGATGCCAAGCAAAGGTATATTTGAGGCTGGCAGGGGTTATAGTCACTACTGTAATTGTCACAAACGCACATTTATCTGAGTCAGCAGATCTGTTACCAAGCAATGATTTGCCGAACTCAATGATTTTGATCACTAGAATGTCATTTTAAATGGAAAAAAGATTGATGGGAAAGAATGGAACAATCAGCTGATGCAGCCCATGTGATTGACTTTCCAAAAACAGTTGACAGGAATCGCGCAAAAGGGAGGTGATTGCGCAACAAGCCTTGTTCCATCACAGCTTTGCAATTGTTGCAGTACCACAGATGCTCACCATGCATGTCACTGGTATTGCGCTGATGAGACTGAGTGGGAGACCTTGTCAACAGCCGACATTTGAACCTTGCGGAAAGCCTCTTTTCTGATGTCTGCGGCGTAGTGTGTCAGCCATACCCTTACGCTTTTATTGTGCACCTACTGTTGATGAGCCAAAGCATGACTGCTGTGTTGCAGCCTAGCCTATGGTTGTGGCACGAGCTATTACGTGATGTTCAGGCTGACTTATGCTCTTTGTCACTTGACACCATCGTTAACTCTGTGCTCAACCTTTGTGAAGGTCAAAGGCATCTTCTAGCCACTTTTGTCAGAAAGCCAGCCAGCTTTTCTGTCCTGTCTGGCGATTGCATGGTCCCATGGCAGATCCTCAAGCCAACCTCTCTCGACCTGAGTCTGCCTCAACGCAGCTTCATATCTGTTGTGAGACTTCTTTTGCTGACCCAATGCAGCCAGGACCTGCAGCACACACATTCAAAAACCAGGTTCAGGCAGCCAAACATTTTGCCCCAACAGTTGCTGACTTGTTATAAGTCAGGCCTGCTTGCAACAGTTGGTGCCAAGGCAGACAAGGAAGGAAAGTAAGTAAAGCAAAAATTAAGTATTGTACATCACACCCCGCGCTTTTGTTCCCAACAGCAGCCCAGAGATTTGATGCGTATCAACGCAATGCACAAACAAGACCAGCTTTCTGCCTGCAAAGCCGCAACTCACAGAAGTGAAGCAGTGTTTGGCACATTGGCATTGAGTAGTGCTACACGATGTGATAGCAGCAGGTGATGGATTAGCCCGGGTTGGGGTGGTGTCCTGTCTGACATGACAGGAACAGGTGACGACACAAGCACATTGAGAGGTGTCTCCACAAGTATAGTAGGAGAAGTTGACCGCGGTGTTACATTGAGGGGCCTCCAGTACGATCATACCTCCAAGTGGGGTTGTGTATCAAGGTTGCCTGCGTGCCTATGACCACATGAGCCCTGCATGTGTGAGCCAGGGCAATGATCTCATGTGCTTCCATGCATGAGGTTCCCTGGGAGCAGCTGAGTGGGTTCTTGTTAGTGTAACACTGGCTGTTACCTCCAAGTGGGGTTATGCATTAGGTTCCCTCCGAGCAATCAAGTGGGGTGGTGTATGACGTCAGATTCATTGATGTCTCCAGGTGGTGAAATGCATCAAGGTATGCATCTACATATGCATGAAGGTATGCATCAAGGTTGCCTTTGAATTGTTGAGTTGAGTCAAGTGCAGCATTTGGCTGGCTGTTACCTCCAAGTGGGGTTGTGCATCAAGTTTGCTGATGAGCCAATGACCACAAGGCCCCTGCGTGCGCGAGTCAGGGCGACATTCAAACGGCGCACATCTGCAAGGAATCCAATGCTGCCTTTCTCATTGCAGCGCACTGCACTGAATATGATGACCTCCCTCTCTTGCCCTGCACACCATGGTAGTCTCAAGTATCTTGTTGACCGCACAGCTGTAGGATTCCAGACTGCATTTAAGGGTCTGTCAAAGCCAATCATTGGAGTGCACTGCACGGAATACGATGACCTCCCTGCACATCAAGATTGGCAAGTCTTATACAGCGGCACCTCCGCTGAAAAGTGGATTTGAGGGTTGTTACAGCCAAATGTGTCAATGCCTTCAAAGGAACACATCTTTCACTTGCATGCCTGTCTTGTCTGATGCAGATGGCAGATCCTGCCCTGACAACTCAGCATTGGTTTGGCAATATTTTGGCAAGCATCTAGGCATGACAGACAGGAAGTAGCAGTGCATGTCCACTTGTCTTCTGTGTCTTTTGCATCTTGACCTCCATATATCTCATGCATTTTAACGGCATTCAGCAACACATGATGCATCACAATCTCTTGGTGACACAGAAGTGTTGAGCCTTGCCTTGAAAGCCGTCAACTGACCGGACATCCAGTAGTGAGGAGAGCTGTTGTCCCAAACTTGCCTTGATCTCCCGTACCTGCATGCCACCTCAGCCTTGCAATGCAGCAAGCCAGCTACAGTAAGTCTGACATAAGCAACCACAGCTGAGTGTTTCGAAGCACAAGGCTTGCAGTCAACTGCATGCCTCGTCTTGCAATGCAGCAAAGACAGCTACAACGGGGTGCATCAACAATCATGACTGATAGTTGTTGTCCCAGGCTTGCCTTGATCTCCCGTACCAGCAGGCCATTCCACCCTGGCAATTCACCAAAGCCACAGAACACTTTATTGGGCAGCGAGACGTAGGGCTTGCTAGCTCGTTGATGTGATGGAAAGCATGAGCGCCAAAGCCACACAGATCAAGTGATTAGACGGAGCAAAGACAGGCGGGCTTGCATAGTCATAGCCACATACCTGGCCAGAGTAAGGAATGATGACTCCAATATCCTTTGGCTTCATTGCGTCTCCACCAGACAAAAGCTGCTTGACCATCAAGACCACTATTGCTAAGCACAAGATGAATGGCTACATACAGCGCAAGTCAGGGCAGAGCGGGGCAGGGACAAGGGTTGGGGCAGGGCAGGAGCAGGGGCAGGGCACTGTCCTAGTCAGCTACCTGGCCAGAGTAAGGAGTGATGATTCCAATGTCCTTTGGCTTTATTGCGTCTTCACCAGACAGAAGCTGCTTGACAACCAGCACTACTGTGGCTGCCTCCTGAGTATTGAGATAAGAGGTGCCTGTTGTACTGCCTGAAGTCAGCTGTGTTCTCTGTTCCTCAGATGCACAATCTATGAATGCAATTGGGTTGGCTGCATCTGGCCACGGGAAACCTGTGCAGCAGGGTTTGGTGCTCAGTAATGATCTAATTGGCAATGGCAGCGTGTCTGTGAGGTCTGTGTGACTGAATGGTGCAAGGTGTGCGTGAAGTGAGGTATGGTGCTGCTTGCTGTATGTACAGACGTGTCAATCACACTACATCTTGGGGACTTCTGAACATGTATGACGACAGTGGACAGCAGTGCTGGTCTTCTGCTTGGGCTCATGCTGAACAAATACCAGCTACATTCAACACAAAAGCATGCCAGCAGCTGTGATGAGAAGATCGATGAATGGGGACCACAGCGCGGACAGGGTGGGGTCAAGGGGAGGTTTTGGAGGGCATTATGCACCTTTAGGTGGTTGCCTGTCAGCTGGCCTTGGATGAGACAACAGCTGGTTGCCATAGAAGGTAGCGGAAGGCCAAGAGGCCAATGTAGGATGCATCCGGTACTGTGTGCGTAGCAGCTGCACCTTAAGGCCTGCTGTTTGCAGACGTTCCATCATACTCACACCCAGTCCTGCCTCTGCTGCCTGTATAGCATTTCATGTCATCAGAAGCCGTCCGCATTTACTGCAAAGCTGGCTTTTGCATACGCTGTGTGTAAGGGTACATCTGGTACTGCGTGCGTAGCAGCTGCACCTTCAGGCCTGCTGTTTGCAGCTGCTCCATCATACTCACGCCTAGCCCTGCCTCTGGTGCCTGTACAGCAGTGCTGAATGTGTAGTCATATTCACATCAACTGCAGTTTCAATCTTCACTCTGCTGGTTGGACGAATGCATACTTTGCTAGGAAATAGCTGCTGAGCTTGCAGGCTCTCCGCTGGCAACTTCTCCATGATACTCACATGCAGCCCTACCTGTCCTGCCTGTACAGGGTTCTTGACTGCTGAATGCTTTTGTCATCTACACTTTGAGTGACTGCTGAGACAGTAGGGGAATGTGTTGTGAATGCTGTACATGCAGATCTGCTACTTGACGCCGCTCCAGCATACCTATGCTCAGCTCTGCCTCTGCTGTCTGTGCAGCATTTCATGTTATCAGAAGCCGCAGTCACTTTTACTGCAAAGCTGGCTTTTGCATATGCTGTGTGAAAGGGCGCATCTAGTACTGTGTGCATAGCAGCTGCACCTCTAGGCCTGCTGTTTGCAGCCTCTCCATCATACTCACACCCAGTCCTGCCTCTGCTGCCTGTACAGCATCTCATGCTGTCACAATTGCCTATGCTACAGTTGGCACCTTGGCCTTTTCTGCATGCAAGAGTGCAAACTGACTGGGGTGACAGCCGCCAGAGCAGACCATTACGTTGGCAAGATATTGTTCACCGTGAGCATCAAAGGGCTTGTGCTGAAAGGGACTTGAAATACCACTTTCTCAATTAGGAAATCAGAAAAGTGCCTCAGAGCAGAGTGCAGTTGTGCCTTACCCTACTTGAGACCACAGTGGGTGGAAGTTGACAGGGATCTCCCACCAGGACAGCTGCCTTGCGGCTGCACAGCAGAAGAATGAGAAAGGCAGGCTCATCCAACTATTTGAACAAGACCATACGGCCATGACTCACCCTAGTTGAGACCACAGTGGGTGGAAGCTGGCAAGGATCTCCCACCAGGACAGCTGCCTCACAGCTGCACAGCAGCGGAATAAGGGAAGCAGGTTCTGTCGCTTGGCTGGCTTCATCTAAAGCATATAGGGCAAAACGGCGGCCAGCTAAGCGGGGATCTCCTGCCCCTACACATGTGGCTGCCACCACCCCTGCCCCTGCCAAGATCTCACCTGCACAGTGAAGTGACTCTGCTGTGCAGCAATATGACTTTACAAACTCAGCTTGCCATTTGCCACTGCCCAGGCCTTGCCATGCAATGGCCACACAGGCCGTTGCCACTACCCTCTCCCCCCCCCCCCACCCTTCCCCACCCCCCGCCCGCCAGAATCTGTCCTGTGCTATGGGTACTGTGAACTCTGTATCACAATGAAGGTGAACACAGTGAAGGTGACAGCCAATGAATGATGGTACCTGTGGCTTGCTCTTCAACAGGCAAGCCTTTGACACTCAACATACAACTTTATACCTGCAGCTTGCTTTTCAACAAGGAAGCCTGTCACACCAAATAGACCATGTTGTACCTGCAGCTTGCTCGTCAAGGCTGGCAATGCGCTGCCTAAGGGCCATTCCCTGCTGCCCTTTTGCCTGATACGTATTCTGTTGGTACCTGCCTTTGACGTTTCAACAGTCAAGCACCTGACACCAAACAGACCACTTACCTGCAGCTTGCTCTTCAACAGGCAAGCCCGTCATACCAAATGTACAAGCTTGTACCTGCAGCTTGCTCTAGAAGGCTGGCAATGCGCTGTCTGAGAGCCACATCATGCTGTCCCTCTGCTATGCCTGCTTTCTATTTGCATCTGCTACTTGCTTTTGAGTAGGCAGGCCTTTGAAATTAGTCAGTCACGCCTGTACCTGCAGCTTGCGCTTCAAGGCTGGCAATGCGCTGCCTGAGGGCCATCCCCTGCTGCCCCTTTGCCTTATATGCCTTCTGCTGCAGGACTGCGGCTGCTCTGCCAGCTGGGTGCTTAGTGATGAGGAACTCCAGGGTGACTCGCTGCACTTCTGGGGACACCTGCCACAGCAACAAAACATAGATGCATATGCCATGAACTTGCTGCCTGTTCTAATTGGTGTGTCAGCTGGGTATTTTGTGCTCAAAATCTACAGGACCCACTGTGCTTCTGGAGACACCTGCAACAGCAGGTAGAGCTTGAGCAGGTGTTTGGCCAGTCCATGCATGATCACATTGCCAAGGGCGCAGATTGTCATGAATGTCATGATGAAAGTCATGGCAAAACCCATATGTACAATACGCAGTCCACGCTTCAGCAAGCCCTTCATCATTATCCACAGCCACATTCCTGGCAGCCCATACCAGGCAGGACCAGATATTGGCAGGTGCCAAAAGAAACATGGTCCTAACATTGCCAAGCTTCTGCCCATCAAATGCACCTGTGCAGGCTGACCCATGCGCACAACATGCACTTCATGCTTGAGAAGGCCTTTGACCAGTCCATCAACTGCCACATTGCTAGCAGCACACGCCAGCACCTGTGCTGAACCCCCACTGCCCAAAGTGCTCAAACGAACAGCTCTGATCATCCCATGATGTCTGCTTCTCCAGCTCACCTTTGCTGGCTGGCCCGTGGTACATCATGCACCCCGTGCTCAGTGAGCTTTTCACCAGCCCATCAAGTGGCAGTACATGCCAGCACTTGTGCTGAGCCCAGACCAAACAGTTTGCAGTACACATTCCAAACAGCTCTGATCATGCCCTTCAAGTTGATGAACTCAATTTTAATGTTCACCTTTGCAGGCTGACCCAGGCGCACAACATGCACTCCATGCTGCAGCAGGCCCTTGACCAGTCCATCTACTGCCACATTGCTGGCAGCACACGCCAGCACTTGGGCTGAGCCTTCTTTGAAAAGTTTCTGGGCGGCTAGGCGAAGGAAGTGAAGAAGTGTGGAGGTTTTGCCGGTGCCTGGGGGGCCCTGCCATAGGGTGAGGGTCTGCTGTAGGGCAGCTTGTATTGCCTTGGCTTGGCTTGCGTTGACCCCACCTGCAGTGTGCGAGTCAAAGAATTAAAGGCGCAAGGGTGATGTCACCAAGATGAAGAAGTATGACGGATTTGCCGGTCCCGGGGGGGCGGGCTTGCCATAGGGTGAGGGTCTGCTGTAGGGCGGCTTGAATTGCCTTGGCTTGGCTTGCGTTGACCCCGCCTGCAGTGTGTAAATCACAGAATGAGGTCACAAGGGTGAAGTCATCAGGAGAAGGGTGGAAGTCTTGCCGGTACCTGGGGGGCCCTGCCATAGTGTGAAGGTCTGCTGCAGGGCAGCCTTAATTGCCTTTGCCTGACTTGAGTTCACTCCACCTGCAAAAGATAGACCTGGCTGGTCAAGAATGCACGCATTTTGGCTCTAGGGCACTGCCACAAGTTCAGGGTGGCCTTGCTATTGGGTCAAGGTGGTGCTGTTGCAGGGTCAGTTATATTGTCACAGATGCAGGAAACCCAGGGCATCTATGCGCAGTAGTGCAGCATTTATGATGCAGCATTGCAACAAAAGAATCTCAAAACCCTGCCTGGTCTGTCAGTATCCTCATGCAGGCAGTCTAAGGCGTGCTTGAGCTGTTCTTGCCCATTCTTGCTCCTAACCCAAGTTGGCGCCTGTTCAGCTGCAGCCCTGAGGGGCTGTGGAAGGCCTGCCCCCAGCAACAGCCGCTGTAGGCTCTTGCTGCCGTCTGATATTGCACCTGATGTTGGGTCTGTGAAAGCATTCACAGCTGCCATGCACCTGTGTGGCGACACACACGTCATGACCTCCTGTCTTTGGGCTTTTTGTATGTAGGCCTTGTCACGGCAGCAGCCATTGTAACCTGCTGGTGTCTGACATTGCACCTGATGTTGGTTCTGTGAAGGCATTCACAGCTGCCATGCACCTGTGTGGCAACACACACGTCATGACCTCCTGTTCTTGAGCTTTTGGTATGTAGGCCTTGTCACAGCATCAGCCATTGTAAGCTCTTGCTGCCATCTGATTTGCACCTGATGCCAGGCCTGGCCTCAGCAACAGCTGCTGTAGGCTCTTGCTGCCGTCTGAAATGGCGCCTGATGCTCGGTCTGTGAAGGCATTCACAACCGCCATGCACCTGCATAGCAGAAAAGGCTTGGAGCTTTCCTTGTGTGCATTACAACTGTAGGCCTGCCCCTAGCAGCAGCCGCTGCAAGCTCTTGATGCTGTCTGACATGGCTCCTGATGCCAGGTCTGTGAAGGCATTTACAGCCACATGCCTCTGTGCAGCAGAAAATATCAACGCCTCTCGCTGACGTTTATGTCACCTGCATGCTCAGCAGGTTTCATTTGAGCTTTCATTGGCAACAGCTGCCCTCTGAATTCCCAAGGACTGCCTGCAATGTCATCCTACTTGAGATTGTCAACAGCTGCCTTCTCATCAATCGTTGGCTTGCTTGGGGTGAACAGAACAAGTCACAACACTGCCCAGAATCAGCCACACCACAGGCAGTTATAGCATGCATGGAGTCAATCAAGAAATGCCCTCTTTGGGCATCTGTGACAGAAACAAGCTCTTGTCTGCTACTGATAACACTTTGGCAAGTTGAACCAAGATTTGCTGGTGTTATGCTTTGTCACTATTGACTGCATGTGTAAGTCATACAAGTTTACTGCATGGCTCCGCAACACTGCCAGCAATTTACCAAAAATAGCAAAAACGCAGCAATCCACAATGCTGCACACAACTGTGTTGCGCTTGCAAGGCTACAAACCCATGTCACTAAATACATGAGTTAATCGCCTCACTAGCCAGTGCGTTGCATCAGCACAAGAGCATGGATGCTGGCCTGCATCATTGTCATTGGAAACGACATCTACAAAACTTGCAGTCATTGACCAGTGTCGCCATACCACAGAGATGAAAACATGCATGGCAAAACAAGTTCCAAAAACTTCTCTTGATGACAATTGCGCTACACAAAGACTTGCTACTTTGAAGTGGTCCTGACCCAGATGCACCACCACAGCCAAAGTGCAGTGACTGGTTTCGGACTGCATTGTCCTTACGGCAAAAATGTCATTACATCAAGACCGTATATCAAGATATTCTTTTACTGTTGCCCCATGAGTGTACCTTTCATGCGCAGTAGTATTGGCATATAAGTCCAGGCGCCAGGGCTGTCCCTGGATATGCCCTGCCACATTCTGGGGCACTGCCACCCTGACCCACTTACTGGAGTAGTCCATCACCACTCCTTCCACCGCGTCGTCACCTGCACACACGTTGATCTTCCCATCGTAAAGATAATGCAATTGGAAATTAGTTGCTGCATTCTCCTTGCACTGCTACTGTAAGTAAGGAGCAATGTGTGTGAGGACACTCTGCTTTAGTAAATAGTGCAGTTGTTATACAGAGAAGTTGACATGAACATAGCTAATTCCTTGAAGCTTTCCCTCATGCATGTGAGCCAGGATAGAGAGCAGCAAAAGCATGCTGGCAGACATCCAATTTGGACCATACCTAATCAGCGCTGAGCCTTTCCTTTGTGCACATCTTCACATCTTGGCAAAGCAGCAAAAGCATGTATGCCAGGTGTATTGCTTGCCTGGAGCTGTTTTGCTGATAAGCACAATGTCTCCAGAGGAAAGGGTATGGTGGGGCAGGCCTTGAGGCTTGGGACCCCAGAAGCGTATGATGCTGTCCTTGATTAGCACACCATCAGGGGCAGCTGTCAGCTCAAATAGTGCTAGCCCCTCCTCCTGCGCCACCATGCAGTTCAAACTTTCCATTTGTGTTTTCAAAAACAGATGATAAAAGAAAACACTGTGACAATAAGGACTACTGCAACAAGCGTCAAGTTTTTCCAGGGAAAATATCAAAACTTCATTAAAAAGAAAACATCAAAGCTTGCTAATAGGGCTTCAAGGCAGCAGCAGGGATTGGCAAGATTCAAAGTTGGTGTGGCAACTTGATGCATGGCAGGCCTTGTGACATTTGAGTGTTTGAGCGTGCGTATGCTTACACGGGCAGGCTAGCACGCTGTCTGGCTACTACATGGAAGATGCTTAAACAATGCTATCACCAGCAAAATGCTGCTTGTGACTCCTGAACCAGTATAGTCTGACACTGATCTGTCAGCTATATACATACAGGACAATCTGTATGCGTTTCTGATACAAGCTGTTGGGTTTTGCATCAGAAGTGCCAACAGAACATCACACAAACAATGAGAAAGCAATGAACAGCAACCTATTGCCCAATGCAACCCATCATCACACATAAGTCACCATTCTTGAAGCACCAACCCACCCGCAAGTCATCATAGCAGCTGTGAAAATGTTATAGGACCTCAAGTGGAGGTAGATGGATGCACCTTTGCTCACTGCTAGGTTCAAGACCTATCGATTGTGCATCGATTCTCTCTCATTCAGAGACCAGCTTATTCACATGTGATCACAGCAGAATCAACAATAAACGCCAGTTAAGTCACAAGCATGAGTGGCTTTCTGCTTTCTCATCAGCATATCTTCAAAGAAGTAAAAGGTAGGACGTCCCAAATGAATCAGCAGGCGCACCTTGAGTCGCTGCTGGGGCCATGATGTGAGGCGCTCTTGCGCTGCTTGCCACTCCTCAGCATGCTCAGCCTCCAAAGCAGCACTGAAGGATGTCCTATACGCCTGCACGCATTCCAGCATGACATGCTGGTGCTTGACATTGTGATGCTACTATTTGTAGCAAAGCTACGAAGGACAACGTTGCCACTGGATGGGCAAAGCCTACAAAGCAGCACTGAAGGATGTCTTGTGAGCCTGCGTACACTCCATTATGTCAAGCTGATGCTTGCCATAGTGATGCTCTAAATGACAGTGCTGCTTTGAAGCCGACCATTGCCACTCCTCAGCATGCTCAGCCTCCAAAGCAGCAGTGAAGGATGTCCTGCATGCCTGCATGCATTCCACCATGACATGCTGGTGCTTGATGTTGTGATGCTACTATTTGTACCATAGCTATGAAGAACAACGTTGCCACTGGATGTGCAAGGCCTCCAAAGCAGCACTGAAGGATGTCCAATACGCCTGCGTACGCTCCATTACGTCAAGCTGATGCTTGCCATAGTGATGCTCTAATTGAAAGTGCTGCTGTGAAGCCACATTGCCATTCCTTTGCATGCCCAGCCTCCACAGCAGCAGTGAAGGATGTCCTGTATGCCTGCATGCAATTCATCACCACATGCTTATGCTTGGCATAACTGTGCGGCTAGTAACAAAGCTGCTACCAAGCAGAGCATTGCTGATTACACGTGTGCCACTTGCTACTCCTCTGCATGCTAGACTCCAAAGCAGCAGTGAAGGATTTCCTGTATGGCTGCATGCAGTTCATCATCACATGCTTATGCTTGGCATAGCAATGCTATCCTCTGCATGCTCAGCCTCCAAAGCAGCACTGAGTTCTGCTCTGTATGCCTGGATGAGAACTGGGATGAGGAGCACAGAGGAGCTAGCAAGCGCAATGCTGCTGACAAGCACAGCGTCGCCAACAACAAGCACAGCTGAATATACATGCTACCAAGCACAGTAATGCTATCAAACAAAGCATAATTGTCAGGTTGCTGCACTTTGACTGCAGAAGGTCGTTTGGGTAGGTCTACTGTCTCTGGCCAGATGTCATAGGGTGGTGGGAATGGTATCCAGAACATTGACAGACAATATGAAGGTGAGAGTTTGCTGACCTGCAGGAGGGCATGCATAGGGGCCTGCTTGGCTCCCCTGCCCCGCCCCCTCCTCCCTGCCTCCTGGCTATCATGATCGTCCTGCCCAAGCACCAGTATTTGTTCGTTCATAATTGACCTGAATGCACTTGGTATGCAGGCTGTGGAACCCAGCGACGAAGTATGTTTTGCGCCACACCACGTTGCGTTGTGTCACAAGACTGATGAAATTGCAGTCATTGAGCTACAGACAGTGACTGCAGCTGAGACAATGAGCAGTCCTTGACATTTTGGTCAGGCCAAACACTGCATTGCCCAAATGAGTGTCAAGCTGCAGGTCAAGTCAAAGTTGCTGATGTGATGCTTTTCAATCAAGAGTGTTGCACAAACAGCAGGTGTTGGCTGGAAGACTGGCGTGTGGCAGCAAATCCTCACCAAAAAGCTTTTAACAGTGGTAGCATAAGCTTCTGGCAAAGGTTCTGTACTATGCCGTCTGATCTTTTGCTGCAGCCCACTGACTCTGCTGACTAGCTTAGATGCACTTTTGGCTTGAGCTTGTCTCAGTGTAGCTAAGTCGGCCAAGCCTTGACTGTCCAAGCTGTCACTGTGACGGAATTGTTTGCGCTGCTGAAGTGTTTTTGTTTTCGAGCCTCTGCCAGCATCTTTAGGTGCGGATTTGAGCTTGCGATGCTTGGCTGGCTGTCCAGCAGGCGGTGATTTCGCAGCGTAGCAGCGACGGCGTTCGGTCTTCAGAGCGCCACGACGCAGACGTATGGGGCGGACAGCACTTAGGCATCTGCTGCCAGCATGCAAAGGCATAGGATGCCTGAGACGCAAGGCTGATCCTGCGCTACAGCGCTGAGAGATATTCCTTCGTGGCGTTTACCACCCAGAGCGTATGCCACTCGATGCTGAGAAACGTGCCAACAGTAGCAGAAGGTGGTGTCATGTCAATGCGCATTCCGCTGCGCCCCGACACCAGCTTATGACCGAACCAAGATGTGACATTTATTCGGTCGAGGCTGAAGACCCTCGCTGGACATACAATTGTAGCGGGAGCTGTGCCTGAGCACAAGAGTACGCGCTAGTCATTGTCGTCCACCACGGCCACGATTTACTGCAGGCATCTGCCAAACAAGTGCTCAGGGCTTTGTCTGTTTGTGTTGGCTCCGGAACCAAGGTTCACGAGCTGTTTTGAAAGGCGACATTCGGCCGATCGACGGGTTATTGCTGTGATCAGAGCATACTAGACCCTCTTGAAAACGTAGATGCGCCCGCCAAAGTTCGTCAGCTGTTCAAGTTTTGCATAGACAGTACACTATCGCTCTTCAAACGCGTTGAAGCGCTTACACGACGCCAAGAGTGAACAGTACTTAGATACGAGCAATAGTCAGAAAGAAGGCTCAAAGCTGCCGTCCTTATGGAGGCACAGTACAAAGCATTCATGCAGGAAGGCTGGCATATAAAAGCTGAGGTATCTCCTGCTGACTTTTGACTCACTGGCTTGACTGACCTTTTACACCATGCTTTGCCATACAGATCACCAGCTATTCCATTTCAACATTCTTGCGCATTTCACAGGCACAGGAAAGGCTGTTTGCAGAGGTGCAGGAGCTCAATGTTCCACTGCGTCAACTACTTCTGGACACTGACTTACGCAAGGTGATAGGGCAGCCAAATGTCCAAGCTAAAATGTCAAGATGCAGTCATGCTGCAGCTGTGCATGAAGAAGCTCTTGAGCTGCATGTGATTTATACCCATATGCATATAGATGCATATGCATATAAAATCCATCATCTATACCTGTCGACATTGTCTGTATGACCCTCTGCTGCGTCTCTGCGACATAAATTACTTACGCTATTCTGTTCTGTGCAATGTTCATAGTCACCCAGCTTGCTTGCTCTGCAGTTTGGTCAACAATACTTGCCAGACAACATCAACCATGCAGACAGCCTGCCACTCAAAGGCGCCCATGTGCTCCAAATGGTCAGCTTGGAAGACGTCAGTAAACCCTCAAAGGGAGTAGGGTTATCAACCCACAGGTTTACTGTGACAATGCTGACAAGTGCTTGTGCTCCTGTACAACATCTGATGCTTTTCCTGTCAATCCAATGACACTGCATGATCTGCAATGCCATGCCATACACCACCAACCTCATGCCATATCCCGGGGAGCATGCATTCTGAACACAAACAGTATTTTGAATTGAAGCACAAGACTGACACCTTAGCTGTGACAGCACTTGAGTCCAATCTTAACACTTCGCAATATTCATGTTTTGAGCACCAATGGGTGCTCAAAGTAGTGAGGGAGTAGTCAGGTGTTCTTTGCCTTAGTCTGCAACACCCACCAGTTGCGCAACAGTGAGTGCTGTTTGTAGCGAAGCTGTTGACCGCCTTGATTGGTGCAGTTGCTGAGCGTAAGCAGGCATAGTTTGTGCTTGGCAAGCTCATTGCGTGACCTGCAGATTGTTGCGCTTGAAGCTGACAGATGGCAAGCTGTCTTGCATTGCAGCTGAGTTCAAGCTGGTTCCTCAGCTGACAGAGGACTTGCCTCCTGGTACCAAGCTGTGCCTCACCAATGCTTCAGTCAAGCTGGGAGTTGTGCTACTGGATGCCAAATGTGTTCAGGCAAGCTCTGCAGGCAGTCAATCGAGTACACTGAATTCAATTTGTATTGCAGCCTGCTGCTTTTAACATGATGGTGCTGTTCTTGAAGCGCTTGTTACTAGCTGTGCCTTACCAGTGCTTCAATCAAGCTGGGAGTTGTGCTTTTGGACGCCAAGTCTGTTCAGGCAAGTACTGCAGGCAGTCAATTCAGCATGCTCAGTGCAGCCTGCTCGTGTCAACACTTGGGTCTGCATGGTCATAGATCACTGTCAGCTTGGTCTGATTTCTGGACGCGAGCTTTTCGACTTTGCACTATGTCACGCAACACTGATACATGCAAGCTGGGCATTCTCAACATTTTCGCACACGGTATGAGCTTGCTGAACAGGCCCAAATTTCATTACAGACCCAGCACCCGCTCCCCATTGAAGACCCACATACCCATCTTCCATGCATGTCCTGAAATTGATATTGATATTTGCAGCACTCACACTCATACCGACTTGGAAGGAAATCAAGTCATGCAGCTGCCTGCTTGTGCCTTGCAAATCTCCAGGGCAAGCATATTGCCCACAAGCATGTGGTGCTAATTTTTGGTGAATGGCTCAAAACAAGCTGTGCAGGTGTTGGGCGGTCATGTGGAGGAATTGGTGGAAGCGTGGACCTTCCAGCGCAGGTTTGGCAATGTACAGAGGGCCAGCACGACCACAGAGGACAGCGACCGCCCACCAGCCTTCCAGAACTTCATTCCAGGCAGACGCCACAACCAAGCTGGTCAAAGGTAAGACAGAAGCTTGCATAGGCACGGCAGACGATGCAGAATGACATGATTTCAGTTTGCTAGCTTGATTTCTTCACAAGCCCATGAATTTTGTTTCCATTGTTCAAGATTGTGTGTGTCTGCCTGTTCATTGTAATGCTTCCAAATTTATTGCTGTTGATGCATCTGCCTTCATGTTCACATTGGACTTTTCATCTGCATATACAACAAACATGTTACACTAGACTTTGGCACATCATTTCAACAAGCTTTAGCATGAGGTTGTTACAAAGATTGCAACCAATTGAACCCATGTCCGTTGCAACAGAGCTCCAGCACAGCAGGCAAACTACCCAACAGCAGACCCAGAAACCTCAGGCCTGGTCAAAGCATCAGCCAAGGGCGCGCCTAATCAGGCTGCGCTAGGCACTGCTGGCCAGCTTCACCAGCCTCCTTCTTCATCAAATGTAGCAGTTGGCATGCCGACATATTGACTGTTGCTGTTCATCTCTGTTTGCTGCAACAGGGCTCCAGCACAGCAGGCAAACTACCCAACAGCAGACCCGCAAGCTTCAGGCCTGGCCAAAGCATCAGCCAAGGGTGTGCCTAATCAGGCTGCACTGGGCACTGCTGGCCAGCCTCACCAGCCTTCTTCTTTATCAAACGCAGCAGTCGGCATGCCCCCTGGGTTGAAGGCCAACTCTCCACAAGGCAGGGGGCCCCAATGGGAACCCCAAGCAGCTGCTGCATCTCAGCAGCGGCAAGCCAGCGGTCAAGTCAGACAGGTAGACAACATTCCTACACATCGTATCAGCAACAGCTAGGAATCTTTTGAACCTGTGTCAGAGATAGCGTGCACAACATGACCTTGACAACAATATTGTTGTTTTTGTTGTGCTGCCATTATGAGTGCTGTAGGTCATTTGCGCTGCAAGAACAACTGGTTATGTTGTATCCATGCTGGCAGTCATCTGGCAATGCTGTTGTTCTGTATGGTATCGTGAAGGGGCATCATCAGTTATTGCTGCATTCCTATGCCTCACTTGATCTCAAGTCAGCTAAGCAGGAGCTCACACACATCACAAGGGGACATGCATGAGACCAAGAGCCAGTGCTGTTTTAGCTGCCAGGGCTGCACATTGCCATATCACAATTCTGCTTGTTTGTTGTGCTCTGCTTTGGCCGTCAATACAGCACTTGCCACGCATTGCCGAAAAATCAGGACTGTTCTCCTTGGTGACTGAGAGCCCTTGCATGCTGCACTTTTCAAGCTTCCTCTCAGTGTACAGATTGTTTGTCCGCACCTTGATTGCCATCAATGCCCCCCTGCATGTTTTGGTTTTGCTGAAAATCACCAGCCTGATGCACGTGCATTTTGTCTAACCAATCCTTGATATTGTCAATCCTTACTGTCCTATTGCGCCTGCATGTGGTACACTATCTCTCTGCAAAATCAACGTCACAGGGGTGGAGGCAAGGCTGCATGTCTTGTGCAGCCTCAACAGCAGGCAAGTAGAGTAGACCAGCAGACTAATGCAACTGCATTTTGTGTATTGATTTTTGCTGAGTCACCATCATGGCGGAGTCGCATTAAGGCTGCATGTACTGCACAGCCTCAAAAGCAAAACAATTGATGATGGGTTGGACCCTTTCTGATGTGGTTGAGGACAACTTTGTGGTGCAGCCTCAAGAGCAGGCCACAACATCAGCAGCAGGGCAGGGCAGCCAGCAACGGCCCCAGGGTCAGGGCCAAGGGCAGCATCCCCAGGGCAGCCAGCAACAGCCCCAGAAGCGCCGCCCGCAAGAACCTCAAGGGCAGATCCAGCACAACCAGGCAGCTGTCAAGCACAAACTCCTGGACAGACTGGCAGATGATGTAAGCATTACTGTACTGTTTTTCCCACAAATCTTGTAACTCAATGTGACAGACCAGGGAACAGTCGCAGCTTTGGTTAAGCTGTAAAAAACAACTGTGATGCTTAACGCATGCTGTTTGCTTGTGCTATGCAGTACACAGCAGTTTAATGTGGTGGTTTAAATTTCCAAAATGAGCACAAACTTCTGACGTTCAGCTCAGACAGACATGAAACATTGCTGTACTTGATCAATGATTTTTCGGTGAGTTTTCCTTGAGCTTTGTAAGCTGGGTGGCCATGTCAGAGGGGTGGACTTGGGGCTTAGAGTTCAGGGGTGGGGCCAGGGTGAGACGGGGCTGCAGGCGTCTTGTGCAGCATGTAATTTTCCCCAATTTCAACTTGCAATCTTTTGTGCCAAGGATACTGTGAAAAGATATGCCTTCCCTTTGGGGATCATCATCACAACAATGAAATCAACCTTGCAGTTTGTTTCCAGGGTGGGGGAGATAGGGGCAGGGGTAGAGGCATGGGAACAAGGGGCCGCAGGCATCATGATGATGAAGAAGATAGCATTATACAACTGAGCTTCACTTAATGAGTCAACCTTGAGTGTTTGTTCCCAGGGCGGCCATGATCGGGGGAGGGGTAGAGGTAAGGGGAGGCGGGGCCGCAGGCGTCATGATGAAGAAGAAGAGTCTGGCATGACACTTGATGAGTATGAGGCCATGCAGCGAAAGCCAAAACCTATGATGCCAGCTGCTGCACAACCTTTGGGTACGGCACCTTTTTGTTCTTTGTTTTTTTCCTGTTTGTGGGCTGCAGAGAAAATGTCTCTCCTTGCTTAGCAACACACGTTTCTGCAAGCTGCACTTGCATTGAAACTGCATTGCTGAGCACCTCAGACTCCTTTCAGAATATATAGTGCATTTGCCACTACCTGCACTACCTGCATGAGTTGGAAAATAACACGGCAGACATCAGGATATTGTGAGCGTGCTGCGTCATTGATTTACATGCTGACAATTCTGGTGTTATCCGTATGCAACAAAGTCAGTGCAACAGTCTCGCAGAAAGCACCACTCATCCGTAATGGGTTAGGCTTTTCTCCAAGGAAAAGAGGCACTGTAACGGGTTGCCAAATGTGCAGCTGTGCAGCTTATTTGATTGTTGTCTGGCCATAATGTCCTTCAAACAGAATGAATGATTCAGTGAGCGAGTAAATGCATGACTGTATGAACAAGAATCAACTCCCAAAACGAATACGCGCAGGTGCAGACAGTCAGCTTGGTCAAGATGAGGCACTTGCTAGGCAGCTGCAAGAGCAGCTGGACATGGAAGATGACTACCCGGCACATCATCACGAGCCTGCAGCTGCAAATGGCAGTACCCACATGTCAGGCAGAACGCCCGCCACCAACGTGGCACAAGATCTAGCGCAAAGCTTGTTTGCTTTTGACCGACCTCAAGAAGAGGAAGGTGGCCGAAGTAGGGGCAGAGGACGGGGTAGGGGTGGGCGCAGGGGTGGTAGGGGGCGCGGAAGACGATGATCACTACACAAGCAATTTGTATTGCTGCCATTGTATTGCCTGTATTGTATACCTTTCAGTACAGCTTATAGTGTGTACAGATCAGTTTGTCCGAAAATCATCCTCAGCATTTACTGCTGTGTTTTGATAAAAATTGTCTGCACAGCATGCAAGCCAGCTCACTGACCTGATGCATTGTAGCAAGATGGGACTTTCTCAACAGTATGCATGTGCGCTGCTTCAAGCCACGATCAGCATGTATGCATTGGGCATGCCCGTGGATAAGTCCTCGTCAGCTGGCCAACATGGGATAATGTCATGAGCATAGTGACTAACCACTTGACCTGACAGAGCAGGCAAGCTTGCTGCGGCAACTTCAATACCCTATACCCAAGCTGCACTGACACTTTCCCACACAGGAGATCGCTGCTGATAAGTTTTGTCTGAGCAGCCACACAAAGTGTTTTGCTTCAACCATTGAGTAGATCATCTCTTGCCCCTGAGGGATGGTTGATACACACAATACGGACTCTCATCTGTATGCATGCAATGCAAGCATGCAATTAAATCAGTCTGCTGCATGCGGAGTGCAATTGCGCCTTGCAAAACAGCACACCTGCATGAGGCTAGGCGTATCAACAGGAACAGACATGTCTGGCAGACTCACACACCAATCTTTGAAACATCCACAGTGCTGAGTGGTGGGAATGCCAATTCAATGACTGTATCGCCTTTTCGATTCAACACCAATTTTCGATGTGCTTGTGAAATGTATCCTTTCACATACTTCAGGTGTATCAAGTTGGCAACCGTGAGCGTGGCTCCTTCAAAATCACAGTCCATTTGTCCTTGCCATTTCAGAGCATTGGCAAAATTGTCTGCACACACACCAGTTGCTCTGGCTTATTTGCTGAAGAAACTATCAGCGTGAATGCGAGCTTAAAAGAACAAAATGCAACACCAAAAAGACAGTGAAAAAAGCAAAGACTTCGCTCAAAGGAAAGCAATAGCTTCACTCAATCATTGCAGCAAAACACTAGTATGCAGCAGCAGCAGAAGCCAAATTGCTTGTACAGCATCTAGTCAAGTACAATGCCATGATGAGCAGCACAACATCAACACCAAGCAGCAACAATATTCATAACGTGTGAGCAGTGCCAAGAAGCACATCGTCAGCATCACATGCATGACAGCAAACACAGTGCCAATGCACAAGCGGGGGAAAGGCGGAGGGGGGGGGTTGGGGGGGGGGGACATAAGGATTTGCAGGCGGACCTAGGGGGAACTGGTGAGGGGTGGCAGGGTTGGCCTCCATGTGCAGAATGCAACAGCGCATCAGCAGGCGCCGCAGCACTGTCACCTTCAACTTCTCCAGCAAGAAAAATGTCCCCTGCAGTATTCTGGATCCAAATTTACAATCCTGCAGCTGTATGCATGTGATGTGACAGGGAATGCATGCAAAAAGATGTCCCCCTGCAACGTCTATAAGATCAGCTTTGTTGACTGATTCAGTCCATAATCAGGAGCATTCCTGGCAACATTTGGAGAAGAAGATCTGATGTGCATCAGGCAAAATTTGGGCATATCGGGAGAAATCAGCACCAGAAAGCTGCACAGAAGTATGTGTACAGAAATCAGCAGTGCAGTGACCGGTGTGGCAGCAAGGACACGCATACAGTGACTTTGAGCAAAGACTGCTGTTACATTGCTCAGTCAGTGTGAAAACAGCTGCAAAGCATCAGAATCTGCTTCTTAGGAGATTAGAGTCGTATGCGGCTTGTGTTCACCTGGCAATCGTTAAGCTGAGTTCACATACAATGCAATGTCAACGCTTCATAACAAAGCAGAAAAGTAAAAGGATGTGTGCAGCATTGAAGGGCAATTGCGACAGTATTTCTTATCTGCCTTGCTGTTATGTCAAAATTGCCAGGTTTGCTACATGAATCCATGCACTGACGCTTTTGGTTTGGCAAATCTGTGCGGTTGTGGTGAAGCGCACGTGCTTTGAGGTCCATTGTACATGTAAATTAGCAGCTTGAAAGCATATGCGACAAGGGCAGACCTGTACACAGAAGGTATACATGTTGGCATCCATTTCTTGCTGAAAGGCCTGCACATTGCCAGCCCTGACTGCCTGCAACACACCACATGATCATGAAGCTTGATAATGGCACACTGTGCCCAGGTGCTGTGGCAATTCTGCAGTGT
This sequence comes from Trebouxia sp. TZW2008, assembly GCA_002118135.1. Lineage (NCBI taxonomy): Eukaryota > Viridiplantae > Chlorophyta > Trebouxiophyceae > Trebouxiales > Trebouxiaceae > Trebouxia > Trebouxia sp. TZW2008. The sequence goes on from BDIU01000103.1 coordinate 269,214, forward strand.
TTACAACATTGCTGCAACTCTGCGACGCTTACAACATTGCTGCAACTACGCAATGCTTACACTGCTGCTTTGGCAAGCTTTCACACACCCAATCAAGCATGCTCCATCCTCTACAGCACATGTAAGAATTTGCAATGCCCATGCAGACATGTCCATGAGCAAAGCCTTGACATATGTCAGTACCTCTATGATGGTATCATAAATGTGCATGTTGTACTTTTGCCTGATGGCCAAGGACGGCAGCTTGCCCAGCAGCATTTTAACTGGGATCAGGAACTGCAGGATGCGAGCTTTCTGCTGTGTGGCTCCTCTATGGCAATGGTTGCAGGCATATGTAAGCGCCTCTGCTGCTACTGGCTGCAAGCAACACAGTACTTGAGCAGTCACAGCATGGTGCCACTGCAATGGTTGCAGTTGTACATTAGCGCCTCTGTTGCTACTGACTGCAACAGCAAAAACTGTCAGGACATGCATGTTGCTTGATGGACAAAACAGCAGCTTGCCAAGTAGTGTCTGGACTGGAATCAGCAACTGCAAGATGTGGGTCTTCTGCTGTGTGGCTACTACTGCTACTACTAATATGCTGTGTTCTCTACTGGCTGTAGAGAACACAGCATATGTGGTTGCAGGCATACGTCAGAGCCTCTGCTGCTACTGGCTGCAGCCAACAAAGTAGTCAGGAATTGCAGGATGCGAGCTTTCTGCCGTGTGACTGCTCTCAGCTACTGGTTGCGGGCACGCGTCAGAGCCTCTGCTGTTACTGGCAGCAACCAACAAAGACTGTCAGGAGATGCAGCAGAGTGCTCAAAGGGCAACAAAGACATTTTGCACAGTAACATTTGGACTAGAATTACAAGCTGCAAAGTGCAAGCTTTCTGCTGTGTAGCTTCTCTGAGACGAAGGTTGCAGGCATATGCCAGTGCCTCTGCTGCCACTGGCTGCAAGCAATGCAGCATATCAGACAGTTCAGTATCAAACAGACTACTGCTTTGCCTGCTGGAGCACAGGCTTGATGCTCTGTTGAATATGCAAGTGGTTGCAGACATTGACCAGCGCATCCATGCTGCTGGCTATACAGAACAGGATGTGTCATCATCTCAAAGCGTACTGACCAGGCTTCTAGAGACAGATGAGAGATGCCAATGCCGTAGCATTGCAGTCATGCAGCCTGGTGAATGAACGGCTCTGCTTATACGCCAATTCATGTCACAGGAGACATCTGTCAACGGTACAGTCCACTGATGGACTGTGTATTGTTCAGTTGGTAGCACAAGCGCAAACATATGCCTACTATCTGCAGCGATGCTTTCAAACAAGCCATAGGGTGACATTTGCTTACATAAAGCTCATTGAAGATGGCAATGCGCCCCTCGAAGAACTTATAGGTGACTTGTTGGGACATGGGGAACGTGTGGAATGGCGTGACTGACTCAGGCGATAGGTTGTGACTGACTCCCTTCATGATGCTGTCTGCCAGCCGAAGGTTCTTCAGCCTGAAAGTCACCCTGAAGAGGGTGTTGGCAACCTCCAGTGCTGCATACCTTTTCTGGCCACCACCTACAGTCACAGCAAGATTTTTGCAGCCAGTACATATGTTGGGACATTGGGAAGAACTGGAATGGTGTGACTGACTCCCTACATGCTGTCTGCCAGTCAAAGGTTCTTCAGTCTGAAAGTCACCCTGAAGGGGGTTTTGGCAACTTCCAATGCTGCATATCTCTTCTGGCCACCACCTCACGCCATAGCAAGACTTTGCCAAGCAGCAGCACAAGCAATCAAATGTCAGTGCGCTGTAGAATATAGCAGGCGTGGCAAGTGCATAGCATGATGGGTCTTGTACAACGTCAATTTGGTCTGCCAGCAGTATCAGATCGCAAGGCAGCAGGCATCATGCAGTCCAGAACAGCCTTCAAGACCGATTGCAGTGTGAGTTACAGTGCACCGATTGGTGTTGGGTGAAACAGGGACTTCAATGCAGTTGAGTTGCCAACCAAAGCCCTGCTAGACAACATGCAGAATCGTTGGTCTACAGCTGATCATCTTTGCGCAGGGTGTCAGAGAAGACAGAGCTTTGAAGATAGGTAGCAGCAGCTGATAGCTTGCCAGGAGTTGGATTGCCTGCTTGCCTCATGGCTTGGTCTGCTTGTGTTGCCATAGCCACCTTGTTGTGTGGGCCATCATGAAACATGGTGTGCAAAATACACATGGTCGTTACCTTTGCGCAGGGTATCAGAGAAGACAGAACTCTGGAGATAGGTAGCAGCAGCTGATAGCTTGCCAGGTGTTGGATTGCCTGCTTGCCTCATGGCTTGGTCTGCTTGTGTTGCCATAGCCACCATGTTGTGTATCACCACGTGATGTATTGTCACAATCCAGTGCGCACTGTCAGGAGCATCAGTGAAGATCTACGTGACAAAGCAGGTGCGCTTATGACAAAGATGATCAGCGCATCCTCATGAGACTCTGGTTGCAAGCGTGTGTTTGATCTGAAAAGGGGCATGTTGCATGACGGCAGGTCCAGCAGCTGATCACTGCTGATGCTGATGTCATTCGTTTGAGTCATTCATAATGTGTGCTGGACAGGCTCAGCAGGCCCAGCTAGGTACGTACTGGAGCAGTCAACTGTCTACAACAAATTTGGTGCTGTGCTGATCTGAAGGTGCTGATGCTAAATGTGAGAATGGCGTGGTCCGTCAAGCTGTGATGATGTATCACACAATACAAGGGACAGGCACTGCAAATACTTGGCACAGTTCATGACAGCTGCTAAGCATGCAATGATGGACTGCAAGCAGGGATTGGGTTGATACTTTGAGGGCACTTGACATAAGGACACTCTTGATGTCAGGGCAATGCAATTGGGAATCAATCAATGAGTTCCGACCGCAGCAGTCAGGATGAGCAAAGACAATTCAATGCAAGAATATTTTCCTGAGTGAACAATGCAGTCATGACAAACAGAAGCTACTGCACATGACAGTGGCTAAGTACTCACTGTGCTAAACTCTTTCAAGGCTGCTCGTGACGCCTCGTATGCGTCTGCGAGCTTGTTTTGCACAAGACTTGACAAACACAGAGCATGATACTGGAAGAAGGCATGCCAGTTTGCAAAGTTGCTGTTCACAATGGCCTTGTACTGATCCTGAACAGGCGACCAGCGAGGCTGAGAGCGAAACTTCTGCAGGCACAGGTCAACTTGTCAGTGACAGCGTGATCACTTGAACGCCACCTCATTGAGGGTTTGGTCTGGCACACTCACCTGCTCCACTGCCCGCCTGACTTCCGCATTGCCAGTCTGCAGCAGGGCTGCTACGGTACGAGCTGCAACACGAGCAGAGTCAGAGTGCTCGGCACAAAGGCAGTTACAGGCTTGAAAACTGGCACGGACTGAGGCTTGACCTACCGTTGGCAAGTGCGTCTCGACCATTGCAACTCAGCAGAGCCGTCGCAAAAGCGTTGACATACTGAGCATATTCAGCCATGTTGCCGCTGTATCCCTGAACTGCGACTTAGAGTCGATGGTACAGATCGCAAATGCCTGGTCTTTGTCAGCCTCGTATGACAGAGTCTTACATGAGCTTGATTTGCATCAGAAAGCAGAGTGGACCCGCCGCCTTGTGTCCTCGATGAGCGAACCGCGCGCGCGATGAGAGCGAGGCTTGGGGTGGTTTCGGAGCATTGCCAAAAGTGTTGATCACCTGCCAGCGTCTTTGGGGAGAAATAGAAGGCATTAGGCAAGAAATTCTGCAACGCACTGCAAATTCTGCTGACTAACGTGGAAAACAACATTACTGGAGATTGCTGGGCTTGTCATGTGCTTGGAGGCTTCGCAGCACTGTACCAGGTGGTTGTCGGTCGCCATGTGCTTGTATGTTTTGGGAAATTTTAAAGAATCATTGAATGTCTGCAGATTCAGATCAACGCCGAAATAAATGCATCGGTACAGCATATGCATTGCGCCTAAATGCGACACACAGTTGACAATCTGTGGTAGTTGCCGAGTCGCACTGAAATGCATCCACAAGCCTGGTCTCTCTACTTGTGACAGACATCAGCCCAGCAGTCAGGTTACAAATTTCTCAAGCTTGTGAAAAGTGCAGTCAAAACTTGTTGCACCTGGCCCTGAATGCTGTTCCCAACAACAACACCTGAATGCTGTTCCCAACAACAACACCACAACACTGTGCAAAGTCATACTGAAAAGTGACTTGCGCCTTATTATAACCTCACTGTGTGGCGCTCACCACTGATGCAACCAGATCAAGCATTGATGCCTCCCTGTGCTGATATGTCCGCACATAGTATGGTGCTACTGCTGCGCCTGCTTGGCCTTCTTCTTCTGCTTGGCAGGTGGCAGCCCGCCTGCAAAGCCTAACAAAGCCATCGCCTCCTGTTCGCCCACTACAGGTTTTGCATCTTTTGTCTTGGCTGCCTTTTTGGAGGCAGCTTTGTTCCCTTTCTTAGTCTTCTCCTGTTTGGAAGAAACACTTGTATTGAGGCTGCTATCTACAGGCTTACTTGGCATGTCTGCCGATGCTTCTGGAAGGGTATCAGTCGCATCATTCTTTGCCTGCTTTTTCCTCTTTCTGTCTGCTTGATCAAATTTAGCACTGAAAGGCTTGCCATCCAAGGGTCTGCTTGGTATGTCCTCAAGCACCTCCAACAGGCCAAGTTCACCGTCATTCTGCTGCTGTACCTGCTGATCACTGAGCTTTTTGGCCTTCTTTGACGTCTTGCCAGCTTTGGGCATTTCTGCCTCTTCAACTGCTTTGTCTCTGGAAGCCTCCTCAACCACTTCAGCACCTTTCCTCTTCTTCCTCCTCTTTGATGCAGGAGCTTCATGCCCACCCTGCCTTGCATTAGCTTCAGCTGAGGCCATGTGACCTGCCACAGCTGTGGCATCTGGCCCAGCAGCAATAGGTTCAGAAGCCAAGACAGCTTGGTCATCGGCACCCTGATCAGCAGCTGCTGCAGAGGGCGCTTCAGAAGGTACTGTTGCAGCTGCTGCCTCATCTGATCCAAACAGAGCTGTGTACTCACTGAGAGTGTGAGCATCAGCAGCAGCTTTGCGTTTCCAGTCTGATGAGTTGGACTTGAAGCCTGACATGCCGCACCTACACAACAGTATCATTTGCCTGTTGACACCTGTTTGGCACACATTCCAAGTTTGACTGTCAATTTAGACTTGCACAAGTCATTTTACATGGTGGGTGGGACAGACACAAGCTTCCTTGCCAGTCTGATGAGCACAAGTTGCCTGACATGCCGCACCTGCAGAGTGATGACATTTGTGTGTCGACACCTGTCTTTCATCCAGTGCAAGGCACATGCTTGAAGCGAGTCACAGTTTGTTGTGCAGATGCCAGATGAGTGTCACTTTGAAGCAAGCCTGATTTGTGTCAGACATGATGCATAATCTGCACCTGCAGATAGTCTCAGTAAAGCAGGCAAGCATATTCAGTTTGATTTGGCAGACCTTCCACATATACAATGTGCGCCACATGTTGTGCACTTGTGTTCAATGAAACCAGGCAATATGCGTGACACATTAGGAAGCTTACTTGCGCATGAGGGCTGACCCCCTTGGGGTGGCAGCGAGGGCCCCCTCTGCAGCTGCCAGCTCCTCAGCTATCACCTCCTTGTCCTTCACAGCCTGCACCCCACACACGCTCTCAAACACTGGCAGATGCAAACTGGGCAGATAAACAGCATTGACAATAGCCTCTGCTCTGCATATGGCAAGAGCACAGCAGCTCTCCGAAGATGACGAGTGAGGACAACCAACAGCTTTGAGCTTGTCAGTCACACATGGCATGTATGCAATGAGTAGCAACACAAGCAATCAAGGAGATTGAGCATATGACAGGAATATTTGGAACCATCAGTAGTACTCAGTGCATGCAACCTCCCAATGAGCGTATGTAGCATTATGTATTTTGACAAGCAGACCTGAAATGCACTGCATGCAGAAACACCAAACACAACAGTTAAGAACAATGAGCCCGCAGGCAAAGCAGACCTTCACCACATGGCTTCCCTGCAAACATGACAAATGTGCAAATTAGTATGCACTGAATCACATCTTGCATATCGAGAACTAAGAGGATGGATGGCATACTGACCCCCCAAGCAAAGCAGGCTTCAACCACATGGCTCCCCCCAGGCTCCAAAGCCAGAATACCCCACATGCCCTTCAGCTTCCGCAGCAGCTTCTTCTTGGCTTTGCTGGTGGTACTGGCGTTGACTAAGGCCTCCAGCACGCGGCTGCCGCCTGGGTCTTGCCCAACCCTGAGGGTTTCTGAGGGGCTCCAATCCCCAATGCTTGCCACAAAAGCTTGGCTGAACTCCTGCACAAGTATTGAGAGTTTGCTCTGTGCTCTGATAAAGGGACGTAACAATCAAGAGTGCTGCTCACTTGGCTCGGGCGCAGTCAGTTGCGATTGCCCACTGTTACACGCATTACGTAATCAGAGTCTGCCAAGATTGCAAGCTACAAAGTGGTGTGAACACCTTGGTCCACACCCTTGTGAGGGTGCTGTGCTTCGAGTCGCACCATGACCAATAGAGTGATGTTGTTATTGATCACCTCAAGGAAGGACAGCACGGTGGTGAGCCAGATGGGAACAGCTTCAGGCATTGATGGGTTTCGTGGTAGATGAGATTGCAGTGGGTGCACTTCAAGAATAAGAAATTGCTGTACCAATCCTGTGCTTTAGGAAGCGAGTACCTGAGGGAAGGACAGGAGGGTGGTGAGCATGGCACAGCCCAAAGGCGATAGCTTCACTCGCTGCCCAGGCTTCATGTCTGGCCCTGTGATGCGCCCAGGCATGTCTAGCGTCAATAGTGTCTCAGCCAGACCCTGAACCAAAATTGGCAAATGTCACTCAGGGCTTGTCACTGCTGCTAAGCGTCAAAGGTGCTTCCACTAGCCTGTCCAGGGTCACTAGCATGACATGTGGCAGACCCTGGACCAAGACGAAGCAACTCTCACTCACGCTTTGCCTAGCATGCTGAGCATCAGCAGCAGCATCTCCAACAGACAGACTCTCCGCCCAGGCTTCACATTGGACCCTGCAATGCGCCCAGACACATGCCAGCAGCGTCTTAGCCAAATTTTGGAAACGAAGCAATATGACGAACCCTAAAACGAAGCAACTGTCACTTAAATTTGTCGCTGCTGCTAATGTCAAAGGAGCTTTGACTACATGTCCATTGTCATCAGCAGTGTCTTTGCCCAGGCTTCATGTCCAGTGCATTACAGGGCCGGATATGAAGCCTGGTCAGAGACCTCGCTGATGATGTTGACAATGGACATGCCGTCTGACATTTTTAGCACCAGGAGTGTCTCAGCCAGACCCTGGAGCAAAAGCAAAGCCTTGTCGTTGCTGCTTGTCACTGCTGCTTGTTGTTACTTGTGCTGTGACTAGCATGACCAAATTGTAAGCATTGGCAGTGTGTGCCCAGGCAACAGTTCTGGCCCTGTGATGCGCCCAAGGGAGTACAGAACCTCTTATAACTTGACCAAGGTTTGAACAGATGTAGTGGAAAATATACTCGCCTGGAGGCATGGCAGGGCCGAGATCTGTTGCTTGGGCAGCCACTGCTGATGACCTTGGCCATGCTAGTCAAAGCACAAGCGACAGTAAGCAGCAGTGACAAGCAGTAGCGACAAGAGGTTGCTTCTGTTGCCGGGGCAGACACTGCTGAACAAAGGGGAGCCACTGTTACTTGTGCAGTGTCTATCATGTTCAATGTGGCCCTGTGATGCATCCAGGCACATCCATCAAGCAGTGTTGATGACCTTGTTCACCTTCCCTTCCTTCAGCAAGACAGTCAAGGCTGCCGCCAGGGCTTTCTCGACATTGCCCTGCCCTGCACTCGTCCTAGCACAGGCAGCCAACATGTCAGCAAGTCAAAAGGCTACGTCACAATCTGATGGGGTTTGACAACAGCACCCCACCTTGCCTTCCTCATGCAGGGCAGTTAAAGCCGCCGCCAGGGCTTTCCCGGCATCGCCCTGCCCTGCACTGGTCCTAGCACAGGCAGCCAACATGGCAGCAACCACACCGCTGCGCCTCCTTTGCAGTAGCTCCTTGAAGCTGCCTTTCAGCTCTGCCAATAGGGACTTCACCAAAGGGGACCGATTGGCAGCCGCCAGAAAGGCTTGAAGGGCAAAGTTGGCTGAGGGATGGGAAGCCAGGGATGGCAGATCCCCAGACAGAAAGCTGGAGTAAAACTCTTCCAGTAAAGGCTGAGGGGCTACAGCAAATATGACCTGCAACAACAAAATGAAATGAAGACAAGAAACTTGAATAGACTTCCTCATCCGAAGGCTGAGGAACACAGCAAAAATGACCTGCAGCAGTGAAACAAGAAGCTGTATTGTAGTTCCAGCTTTTGTTGATTTGTTTGGCATGACCCCTATTGTGATCGGAAGATGAAATATATCCCTGTAGCAGAGCTGGGGAGCTTCTGCAAAGATCACCTATAGCAAAACAATGCCAGCTTGCAACAGGCAAGCAGCACTATGTACAGCGACGCCATGCTAGCCTGTAGCAAAGCTTCACTCAGGAGTAACAACCTATAGCAATGCAGAACTGGCATGTCAAGTGCAGTTGAGCAGAAAAAATCAGTTTCAACAATGCTGTAAGTGCCGCTGTGTCGGTGAAGGAGAAAACCCCAAATCACCTGCAACAACGTAACGCTGGGATGTAGTTGTGAAGTTGCTAAGCAGAAACAACCCACAGCAACCTAGAGCTGGCTTGTGATGATGAAATATGACAGCCAATGTCAGCTGCAAATGATTGCTTGATGCACAGATTGTCTATGCACCGCTGAGTCAGTTGAGTTTTGCAAGAGAGCAGTCACCTCCATGACATGGCTGCTGAGGCGGTCCTGCATGATGTGCTTAGCATGATAATCAAAACAAATCTGCCTGGCGAGACAGGAGGTGTGCCACACACGCTGAACGCCTTTACTGACATGCAACTGTATCACTATTACCGTGATGATAGGTAGTGTTACTGACCTCGATGACATGGCTGCTGAGGCGGTCCTGCATGATGCCCTGCAAGCCAGGCCTGCTGATGCCCTGCAGCAGGCTGTCATCCCCTTCCTCTTCTGCTCCATGCTGAGCCCCAAGCATGGCTGGTATCAGCGCCTGCAACACCTCCCTGCATGCACTTATATATTTTTTGCTGCCATTGCACGTGATATGGAGGTTATTGCCATTGCATGTGTAACGTCACAATGCTGTCATCTCCTTCTTCTTCTGCTCCATGCTGAGCTCCCAGCATGGCTGGTATCAGCGCCTGCAATGCCTCCCTGCATGCACTTGCACTGTTAGCTTGCTGATAACAGTAGCTTCTGTGATGTCACAGTGCTGAACAACCATTCAACACAATCAATGCCTGCAACGTCTCCTCACATGCAAATGTGATTCAGTGTTGCTGCCGCTGCATCCCATGCACGCGGGAACAAAACGAGCTGGAAAACCAATTTACACGGACTCAGCCAGATGCGCGTAGTGCATCTTGATCAGCACTCCATGCACAAAGCAGGTCCAAAGCATGCAAACAAACAACCAGATGAGCTCAGCATGCCAGAGTTGCCTATTTTCACAGCAGTGAATCAATGCAACAGCAGTGCACAAAGAGCTGAGCAGGCTGTGAGTGCTTACCCACTGCCCTCACAAGCCATCAGAACCCCTTGCAGGAAAGGACTGGCATTCTGGTCATACATCAGGTCATGTAGGCCGCCAATGTACTCACTAGACAACAGAGTGTCAACAATTGCATGTAGCTGGTCTGGGTAGGCTGTGCTTTGGTGTGCAGTCTGTTTGCCTGGAAGCAGACCCACTTTGCTGGCTAAGGCGCCTCCTGCTTGTTTCTGCATGCAGAATGTGAGCTCGCTAGTGATTATGGCCCCTCAACAGCAAACGAGCAACCTTGTAAGCAATGATGACGCGACAAGCTTTGTAGCATGGCACTGCAGGACTTGGTTGTGTATGATAAGCTCAGCTTGAATTGGCAACTAGCACTGACAATTTTGCTACAACACGGAATTGTTTGGCGAGGCAGATGGGCAAACTCTGCATGGAGCCCCAAACAAATGTGATGCAGAATGCTGCTAGTATTGAAACCATGTAGCAGAAGCAGACAGACAGACTGGGTTGTGTAGGCTCAACGCAGCAGCATCACAGCATACGTGCTGCTGCTTTCAGTGCAGCTATTAGTTACTGTGAAAGCTCGTTTGTCTATTGTCAGTTCATGCAGGTGCTCACAAAGTGCTTGGCTGGCTGTATGCTGATTTGCATGAAGTTTGAGGCACGCAATGTAGATCACACCTTGTTTTGGCTCTTGGCTGCAAGTGGCAAAACATTGCGCCCTGCCACAATGCACAGCAATCTCCTGGCCACATGGGTAGCATACCGGTTGGTGATGAAGTCGTACAGATGCTCACAGATGCTGTCGCATGCCTCCGCCAGCAGCTGCAAGGGAAGCTTTGTCATCAGGCTAGGCAGGACTTCATCTGGTGCTTGAACAGTTTGCGTCAGTGATATTCCATTGTGTGATTGAAGCCCGATTGTGCAGGCAATGCAATGTAACGATATGCTGAGACCATTGACAGCAGCAATGGTCATTGACAACAGTATGAGAAGTGTCTTGCAGAGATGCCTACCTGTGATGCAGGATCTGCAGCTTCTGCAGCTTGCTGATTCAGCAATGATGATGTCAGCTGAGCCAGAAGCGCCTCTATAACATGTGAGCCAAACGGACTGCAAGCAGTTCAACATCTGAGTCATAGGCGCAAGCATTGATTCAAGTTGAGCAAGCTTGGAGTCCTTTCTTCTTGGCGTACCTGCTTGCAATATGCAAGAGGCCCTGACCCCTGAGCACGGCTTCAAAGAACTGTATAAGCTGTCGAGACTCTGCTGCAGGCAGTAAAGCTTCCAATATCCGGCTGCATGTCGGGTCTGTGATCACAGCACCCTCCTGCCCTGACGCCTCCTCAAGCGCGTTCGCGACCAGCAGTGACTGTTCTTCTCGATCGTCAAGGCTGTCAAAGTGAGTTCTAAGCTCTTCGAAATAAGTTACGATTTCTTTGGTGGCAGTCGGCAGCCTAGACGGGACAGGTGGACCATCTGCCGACCCAGCGAACGCTTCTGCATGCGATCGCTTTCCAGCCATGATCAGCACCTGCTGGTGCTGCCGCTGTCGGTCGCAGCTTGTTTCGGAGTTTATGCGCTTTGTAAGGGCGCAGCCAAAGTTGCCCTCGCGGCTGCTCCGCCCTAAGTCGAGGGCACTTCAAAACTCGTCAAAAATGTGGACCTTTCGACAATGCACAAGACAGCTGCAAACCCAGCAAAGTCTGATCACCGTGACGTTTAATGTCCACTACACCATCAGCCAACACTGCAGGCATCTGGTGCAAGTCAAGACAAGCGACCTCAAAACAAATTTCAACTGAGCACCACAGTCTTGAAGCATGGCGTTGTCTGATGAATAAGGCTACACATACTACCTGCCATGTCTGAGGAGATACTCAAATCCGCGTTTTCCCCTTACTGAGCACGTCAGGGCCAGCAAAGTGCTATGCCAAATACAATGAAGCTGATGTGTACACTGAGACCAGCCCACACATGCTAGAGCGTGTCACTGAAGCCTGGATTGATGCATGCCAGGCAAGCTCCATTCTGGAAAAGGCAAGTCATTGATCACATTCAGATGCTGATCAAGCACTAGGCCAAGCAAGCTTGCTCAGGCATACAAAGTGACTTCTGCTGACTTTGGCCTCTCATGCTATGATCTCTTTAGCTATGGACTCATGGCATCAATGGTTTGCTGGGGATTCAGTCATCGTCTTCTCTTGCCGCATACTGCAACATTACATTGGCATCTTCAGCGTGCATGTCACCCATGATGAGTTGCTGTTATTCCCTTGAGCATGCATGACACTCGTGTTGTCTGCTGTTCTTTTGTTGCGCAAGCAAAGGCACATGCTGCAAATGCATGCATGATTGCAAAGAAAGCAAGACTCACCTTCCAGTCTGGCAATATGGTCTTATTCCTTCCTCTTAAGAACTGCATCATCAGCCCACAGTGAGCTCATGCAGTACGTAATACTGGCGTAATACTCCAGAGACCTGCGCTGAGGCTACCTCGAACGGTAAAAAGGGATCTGTTGCTGATGCAATGCAATCAGCTCAATTCACATGCACAATGCTGACTTGCATTGACCTCAAGCCAAAACTGCTCAAAGTATTTGACATGGATCAGGGATTCTGAGCAGCCAACCTTTCTGATGCCATGCTCATGGTATGCCTCTCCTCTTGTGATGTCCTCAGGTTTGTCCATGTCACTTGACGCTCGCCTTGTCTTGTCCCATCTGCAAGTTGCATTGTGCGGTTTTCGACACGCTCAGTGCAGCACGTTTGCATCTGTGGTTATTGTATGCATGCTGATTTGAGCAAATGTGGATTCACATTGACTCGAGATGCGATTGGGATAGCATAGCTTACTTTGTGTCTGGACCCAGTGCCAATCTACCCAAATACAGAACAGCACCCACACAACCTAGTCCAATTGTTGCGTACAGAGGATAGGCCTGCAGAAGGCATCTCAAACAGATGACATTGCGAGCGGCCTAAGACTGTGCCGAAGCACCACCAGGACCTGATGCAGTTTTGTACTGATGCATACCTCCTTGATAATCCAGCGTTGCTGTGCAGTCTTTGCATCTCGGTACGTGCGCTGCGCTATTTTTGCAGCGGCCTGTGACACTGAAGACGACATTGCTGATGGAGAAGGCGCTCGCCGTTCCCCGCTACTAGCGCAAATCGCGCAGTTGAGTAACAAGTATCGTTGACACGGATCTTGACAACCCTATGCAGCGAAATTGAAACCTAAGAGGGTATTTTCCATTGAGGGTAGATTAGCGATATTTGCGCGCACACGTGGTCGGGAATATCGCAGAGCCCGAGCGCTAAGTGCTAAACTTTCGCTAATTCAGCTGTAATCCCGTTTCCAGGTCGTGGTCGCCCATTGACTTTAGCTGCCGGGCGCGCTCGCGTCGCAGCCCTGGTGCTGCTGGTATGCCCGTGCCGAGTCGCAAAGCTGTGCTAGCTCCACTGTCCAGTCTGTAGCCCGCTGTTTTCCTGAACCCTCAGCCTCCTGCAACAAGTCCACAACTGCAGCAGTCTCTTGCTTGCCTTTCTTGCCTCTGGACCTTTTGCCAGCAGGTCCCTAGGCTGCTGCCGCTTGTTCTTTTTTTGCACCCTGGCCTGCCTTTGGTGCAGCATCAGGCTCATCTGAGCTGCCCTTTGCAAATTCACACCCGATGGCACGCTTGGCGACTGCGTTCGCCAGTCGTGCACGGGGTATGTCTGCTGCTTGGCAGCGTCAAAGTTGAAATGGAACGACGGCAGCTGCTGTGTTCGCGGGTCTGACGAGGTATGCCCGCGCGATAGATGCTGATGTTGGTGCTGTAGATGCCAATCAGGCGGTTGGTTTAAAGGGGCTACCGAAAGATCCCGAGGGCTCTTCAGGGGGATTTGACATGCCTTCGTCCGTGTTCTTGACTGCGCGGCAATGCGGTTGCGGTGCCTGTTGACAGGTCCTGCGATGTCAAAACGCTAAACCACCTCGGGAGGTGATTTAGAGAACTCACACTAATCCGCTCTTAATACCCGGTGTCAATCCGAGTGCAAAACCGGTTTCCACTCATTACGTACACTAATTCACGCCGCTAATCCACCAGTGGAAATACCCCCTAAGTGTTGAAGTATAACGCCTGCCTCGATGGACCGACGAAACGCTCGAGTACCCTCGCGCAGGTATACCGTTGCCGCGATGCAATTTCCAGCGACGATCAGCAGCATCCGACGGTATGTCTCGCAGATCCAAGCGGCCAGCTGTCATACCTGATGACGTGCTGTACAACAAGAATCTGCGGGCACCCATCGATACTGAGATGAACTCAACGCCAAAAGCCAAAGTGCACAGGGCTGAATGGAACAAAATAGTGCAAGGAGACCCTGTTGAAATCAATCCCTCAATCGGGCATGGCTACAAGATCATGACGGTCGACGAGTGGTCCGCCAGGTGGAAGCGGAACGAGGACTTTCCCAAGTGCTTGCGATGTGACGGGGCTAACACCAAAGAGCATCACTTCATCCAGACATGGTGAACACCTCATGCTGCTTTGACGATTGAATGAAAGGGATGCGCTTTGAACGTTACGTAACGCTTGTACAGGTGTCGACAGAAGAAGAAGTGGGAGTCTGAGCTGCTATGCCTGGACTGCCATACTTTCTCTTGGAGGAGCTACAGCGACCCTGACTTCATGACCCCAGAACAGTATCAAAAGCAGTATTGGCAGCAGCAAGCTCAAGCGGCTACATAAGCAGCAAATTGTGAACCTCAACAACCAGTGTCAGAAACAACGAGTGTCAGAAAAATAAACATTTGTACGCTACTTTTATCAAATGCAGATTCAATCAGCGCAGCAATGTCAGGCTTGTTGTCAGTTTTGAGCTTGCTACTGCAGAACACGAGTTTGTCAGCAGGTGCACACCATCTTGCTACACCAGTGATGTTGACTTGGCAGCAAATTGAACAGCTTGGACCCAATATACAGTTGTAACTACCATGCAGCCCATCAGATATGCAAATGTGAATCCTTGCTCAATGGTGTCAGCAGGCATCTGAGTCAGGGTTGATGCTTTGTATGGCGGTTGCAAAGTCACATGGCAACTGTTGACCTTGATTGCATCAGAATGGCCTCAGGCATTTCAGCACACTGCCAGAGCCCTTGAGTCTGCACCACATTGCCCTTCATTGCTCTCAAGTCACATATTACTCAGTTTGATGACTCAGCTGCAGCCTGTCGCTCACGCTCCATCTGCACATTGCAAGAACCGTCACTGAGTCACCTCAATGCCATGCTTGCTGAGGGCACGGCAGCCTGAAGGATCAGCAGCGTCTGCAACACTGCACTAAAGAATTTACATGCCATGAGTGCGTAAGAAACAGAAGCCTCACCATGTATCTGTGATCACCATAAATGTCATGAACAAGGTCTTTGACTTTCCTGTCCCAGTTTGCTGCCAGGGCAGCAGCCCAGACTGGCTCTGGAAGCTCTGCAAAGCCATCCCATCCACAATTGAGTTTTGCTGAGAAGTAAGGTCTATCAAGCAAAGATGTTGGGGCAATATTGCCCCATCACATGATGCATGAAAATCACAATGAGGGGAAAGCTGTAGTCATCAAAAGGAAGCCTTTGTGAGCAAAAGCAGTGTGACCAATAGATGACATCGTACGTGAGATTACAGTGATCATGCCACAATGGCAATGCTGAACGCAGCACCTGAATCCCTATAAGCGCCAATGATCTCCCCAACCTCCGCAGCGTTCATGCCTGACATAATCACAGCCCTTTCGCCCACTTGCTGCATTGCGAAAAGACTTGTCAAAAGCATGGCTGAGTGGCCAGGATACAATTGGATAGGCTTTCACTTGCAAAATACATGCTGAGCAATAGCTGGCAAGCCAGAAACAGCAAGACTAGCGGCATGCATCCCATGCACAAGTAAGTGTGTCAGTGGCTGACCTGACTGTGCATGTGCCCTGGAGCTTGAAAAGCTTTCTCCACTGTCCCTTGAAACATTTGCTTGTCACACACTATTATCTGAATGCCACTGCAATTGAGTCACCACTTCTCTTATGCAGTAGTATTGCACTGCACAGGCGTAATTTTACCTTGACCATGTCTGCATCCATGTCAAGCATGATGCTGCGAAATTTTTGAACTTCCTGCTCATGAAAGCCCACCAACAAGACTGCCTGCACGCTTGGTCGTTGAGAGTTGACACGGATCACACGGCTCGATCAAGCGAAGTTCACAGAGGATCTGACCAGCGGTCCGAAAAGCTCAGAGCTTGTGTCGCCCAAGCCTCCCTCATTTTCTACGTCGAGCCTGACAAGCTCAGGAGCATGAGCTTTGTTGCGTCGAAAGACGTTGTCGAAAAACCCGTATGCCCTCACACAGCGCGAGGAGGCAGGCAATTGGGTCCGAATGCGGAAATCATTTCGAGACGCACACAGTTGACCAAGTGCTGCTGCTGGCTCTGAGCGATGACTGCGTGGCAGTACGTTGCAAACAGTGCGACTTGAGCAAGTTGCTTGCAGCATGCCTATCTATACCGTGTCAAGTCAGCGCATTCGGCCGACCATTAGTGCAAAGTTTTGTCAATCACCAAAGATGTAATGCATCACGTAGTCATATACACCGCTGTGCGAAAGGTCACAGATCAACAATGGCTTCTGGACCAGAGAGCATGCATGGCGTTACTTTTTTAGCGTGAGGGCAAATTATGCAATCATGTTTGCTTGACAGTGCATAATGCACCAGCATTAGTCTTCTGGTACCCATGGGACCCAAGCGTAGTCAGAAGCTAACATCAGCAGCGATAGACAACGATAGGCAGCGGTTGAAATCACAAAATCTCTGTAGCTAGACCTCTTACGTATCATAAACTACAGGCTGAAACAGCAGACCGATTGCGCGACCAGCAGCACAGTCGCCCAATGCCAACATATGCAGACTATGTATCACAATGCATGCAGATGCTACTGGATAGCTCAGCATGCATTCACGCTCTTCTGATCGAAGCCCTGGAGCAGTTAGTGGTGGGGCAGAGCCACTGGCTGGGCACGCTGGTGTAAGACAAGTGCCTATCGCTGTTGCGGCCAGCGGCAGAATCGGATGTGCATGTTGGGGCCAGACCAATTAGCTGACGCCCTTACATCATCATCCCTTACATATTTGCCGGGACCACGTCATAAGCGTGACATTCGGTCATCTTCGCCTTCAAATCTTGGCTAAGCTAGTAAATCAATCAGCGCGGCGCGATGCTCGATGCGTTTGCCGTAGACAGTGTTGCGGAGCCCAGGAAGACATGATGCATCTTGCCTGTCTTGTTGCGTGAGCAGTCGCTTTCGCCAAGTTGGCTGCCAGGGTGCGAATCAGGCGCAGCCAGAACTTTATCCCAGGATCGTCGTCGAAATGTCAGCGGAACCAAAGTCAGAGGCCGCAGATTTGGTCTCACCGTCCCCGAGCGTAGCACCAGTGCCTACAGCTGGCCCGCTGTGGCAGCAGCTGCTACTGTCACAAGCCTTCGCTCAAAACTCTGCAGGAATCCCTTCTCTCCCAAACAGCGACTCATTCAGACAGGCAAGCAACCATATGCCAGGCGGTTCTGCTCCTTTTGACGATCACAATCTAAAGTTGCCTGGCTTTGGGATGCAGCCCTCAGCTTTCCAGAGCTTCTCCCAGCAGTCAGCTGCTCAGGCATTGCTTCAACTGCCCTACCAGTCAAGACCTGCAGCTCACAATGGCTCTCCAAACCACCAGCTTGCAAACAGAAGCGCTTCAGCTCACATTCTGCAGCATGCTGCTTCAGCTGATGCCACCAGCTGTGGCATTGGGGAAGACAGCAGTGGAGCTTGCTTGCAAGGCTGTGGCGATGCCTCTGCAGCTTGCAAGCGGAAAAGAAATCTCAAGCAGCAGGAGCTCAACAAACTTGCACAGCAACGATACAGGTCAGCCACACCTGCCAGCCTACTGTATATATGTCAGCAGAGGGGTTGCTGCGTGTTTCTAATGTTTGCTATATGCTTTGTTTGTTTCCTGCATCGCTGATGACAGTAGTGAGCAGATGCGTTATGATCAAGAGACATGTCAGTGTTCCGTATAGCAGCTCTAGCCGCTGCTTCACAGATCTCTTTTGGGATCTTGCTGCCTGACGCTCATCGCTGGTGTTGCCTGTGTAGAGAGCGCAAGAAGGAAAGGGATGCTGAACTGAGACAAGTGCTTGAGGGGCAGACTGCACGCATGGTTGAGCTGTTGGACAATCACCAAAAGCTGCAGGTACAGTACTGACCGATCATTTGGCAATGTAGACTCAAAGACATTCGTGATGTGTTGTCAAGATTGGCTTTACCTGACGTCACTATGCGTATCTTTGCATGTGTGGCTCTGTTGTGGCAATGCATCATCAGACTGCAGGGTGTTTTGTATTACAGGCTAGAGTCAAGGAGCTTGAGCATCAACTCAGGGAGAAACAAGTTGAAAACGTGTATCTGAGGGGCGAAATTTCTGGCCTCAAAAACAGCTCACAGCCCAGTCATGCCTCTCAGGAGATTGATAAAGACAGCAAATGAGTGCGGCCAGCTGCACAGATCAGCAATGCTAACTGCAATGTATCATCAGTCATTCCACATTCAGCGTTCTGTTGTCCATTTACTTTTAACATAACACTGAGTTGTACGGTCACATGTAGAGCATCTGCCCAAGCTATTTTGCTGAGGTTTGCTATATCACCAACCAAGGCCTGCAACGTCCGCGTCTCCAGCCACTTGGTGCCTACTACGTCCTGACTTCAGTCAATTGGTATAAGGTCATCTAGTGTGTACATCTTTTGACCTGTACTGTCATTTAGGGCTGTTCAGGACTGTCATAACACACAGGCACGTTGATGCACTGAGGGGCTTTTCGAACAGTCTTCAGGTGGACTGGGCATTGGATGTGGTTGCAAGGCTCTAGGAGGGTTATCTGTTCTACACATAAAATGCAGAGCGCATTTTATGCTTTCATGCTGCTGACAGTCCTATCTGCAATTGAATGTAATCTGCGAACGATTTGTAAGTTCCTTCTTGAGCTGTCCCTTGCATTGCTGGAGTTGGCCATGCACCTGCGCTCATCAAGACTGTCCAGGCTCTGCCTGGCTATGTAGCACTGCTTTGTTGCCCCGTGCGCCGCGAAAATTCAGACATGCGATCTTGGGATGGCTTCTGGTGCACTAGTCCCTACCAAGGTCGGTACTACTGACATCCTCGTCATCATTGTTTGCCACAAGCATCAAGATCCATGCAATGCTTGGGTCTTGCAATGTGTTATGTGTTGCGCCTCACCTCAACTACGTACTGCAAGGAATTTTGCTCATTGTTTTGCGTCCAAAGCTGTTTGAACTGCCACTTGGCTGCTTGACATCAAAATTGATCAAACCTACCTCAGGTGCAATTCGTGTACACAAGCATAAAGACAAAGAGGGAGAAAGAGTGTGGGAAGGTACCAAGGCCTGTGGTGTCAAGAAGGCGATGAAACTGAAGATGCAGTAGCGCTGATTTGAATCCTGACAGACTGAGAGATAGCTGATGTTGGTATTCATCTGCGGCTGTACTTGATCAAATTATACAGTAGGAAAAGTGTAACCACAATGGCAGCCACCCAATATAGCAATTGCCGCTTCTGTGGCTCCTCAAAAACCTGATCACAGCACAGCCAACAGTGACTTGTCTCCTTCAAAAGAGCACACCAATAGCACATGTGCCAGAAAGTACAAAGCCTGGCCTGTCACAATAAGTTCTCCTTGTAAGGACACCTGGTGTAAGGACATTGTTGATGTAAGGACAATGCAATCTGGAGACCAATCATTGCATTCTGACTGCCGAGGTACCTTTGAGTAAGGAAAATTTGATATAAGGACAATTTCTTGGGAGCCAAAGCAGTAGTCACAAACAGAAGTCACCGTACTGCACTGTGCTTGTGATTGGAGGAAGAACAGCTGGTATGCATCAGGCAGAGCAGCTTGCACATGCAAGCAATGGCTATTTCACCTTTTTGAATCTATGCACAGTAGCTCCTAGACCCATTCTAGCAGATCCCATGTCGCCTGCCTACATGAAATTCATATCAATTGATGGCACAGCAGAGGCATCGTGAGGCTGCATGCATGCTGCCAACCATCAATGCATACAATGGAATCAAGTGCTCTGTGACTCTTTTCAACTTCATCCTTGATTCCTGCTGTGACCTGCATCATACACATTTGCGATTGTCAGCATGGGTGCCTGCAAGTAATTGCCATAAATGTCCAGGTTACTGCCATGCAAGTGCCTGCACCTGACGTAACAGGCTTGTGCGCTGTCCCAAGCTGTCTATGTTCTGATCATTTTCCCTTTCAAGGCTCTCAGGGTCTACCCCAGAAGTAGACGCGGTTGCCTGCTCACAAACTTGCACGTGTTGCACCGTGTGGCTTCTGATTGATCTGCGAATTGCAGAATACTAACCTGATTGTGCGTTGACGAAGACCCAAACAGAGGCCTTCGATCCCTGCAAAGTTGTGTCTTGTCACAAAACGAGGAGAGCGTGTGGCAGTGAAGCATAAAAGACGCTGACCTCGGCCCCGCCTCTTTCATGCGTCGGTCCGTGGTTCGGTGCAGCGGTGCAAGCAGTACTGCGGACGTGTCGAGAGCTCTGTCAAAGATCAGCGCAAACTCGTTGAAAAGGCCCGGCCTTGCGCTGGGTGCTACAACCTTGCTCGCTTAAAGCTTTCAGCAGACGTGACTCAGACTGATCAGCCTTCTCGTTTACCGATTCCGATAGCGAGCGTAGCGCAAGTCGTGAAGTTGGTGAATTGACGCAGAATGTTGGCTTCGGAGCACGGCATAGAACAAGCCAGAAAACCCTAATGCCTTGCGAAACCTAACAGCCCTGGTGGAGGCTATAGGTAAACGGTGAAGCCTGTGTTTGCCTCTTTGCTGGTCCAGACCGTGCTGATACAGCAGTTCAAAATGACAAAGAAGAGAAGAAATAATGGTCGCGCCAAGCACGGCCGTGGTCACGTACGTCTCGCTGTACTGCACTTGCGCTCCATCGAGCTGACCACTTCACCTCAGGCAGGCATCAACTTCTTTCCTCAATGCAGGTCAAGAGAGTGAGGTGCGAGTCATCCGGAGTGCTGGTCCCCAAGGATAAGGCAATCAAGAGATTTATTGTCAGGAACATCGTGGACGCTTCAGCAATCCGTGATATTCAGGATGCCTCTGTCTTGGAAGGTCAGTTTGCACCTTCGTGTCTTGTTACACATCCATTCTCGGTGTTTCAGCCGGTCTTTTGTCGAGATCTTAATCTCTATGACCAGGAACATTGTGTTAGAGTCAGCAAACGACTGACTTTAAAATCTTTGCAGGCTACGCTCTTCCAAAGATCTACAGAAAGGTGTACTACAGTGTCTCAGCTGCCATTCACTCCAAGGTGGTGAGAGTGCGATCAGTCAAGGACCGCAGAAACAGAGCACCACCCCCACGGTACAGGCCAGGCGGTGACAGGCCCCAGGGCCCACCAGGGGGTGCCCCTGGGGCCCCAGGCCAGCAGCAGGGTGGTCAGCAAGGAGGTGCTTTTGGCCAGAGGCAACCTGGACAGCAAGGCCCACCTAGAGCTTAGGCTTTTGCATCTAGGTTATCTGTTGGCTTGCTACAATGGTGCTGTTCTTGTCAATTTGGGAACTTTGACATATGACCATCAGTGTAAAGAGAGCTCGTCACCGCTCAGCAAGCAGATGATTCTGCAAATGCTTTCAGCATACCAACAGCACCACGTCTGTACCAATTGAAACTGTGCATCACAACAGGGCATGACATTTTTCAACAATTGCAACACAGAGCTACACATGCTGTCTTGCAATGCATACCAGTTCGTCTGAGAGATGACATCAGACTTGCTTTGGTCATAGCAGCTGTTGAAGGTCAGAGATGTGCTACATGCTGATAAAATCACGGCATTTTGCACATGTACAGCTTGCAAATCTGGCATGTGCTCGTGTCAGTGACACGCTAGGAAGCTCTTTTGAGCGACCTAAGCCGTTCTTGCTGTATAATTCTCAAGGGTTGCTTGGTGTTCAAGACTGACAGAGCCAAAACCACACTGCCAAGTTTGCTACTCAAAGGTTGAAAACGATCTTCTCTGCCCATCTTTTATGCAAGTCCCCAATCTACTGACAAAGCTGTCTAGCATCCAACAAAACACATTCACCCTGATCTGCTGCAGTACCTCAAGAAAGACACACGTGAATATACAAGTACAAGCAAGCTACATGGTGCACGTCTCTCATCCAGCCAGTTTGAGCCAATTACGTATACATGTCGCAACAACATCAAGAATACAAGCGGTGCCAAACCCCAAAGCAAATTCAAAGCTGTAAACCATCACTGCCTTGCCTTGCTGAGCCAGCAAGCAGAAAACATGCCAAACGCTGCCAGCAGTACACAATCAAGCCTGCATTGGACTGTTCTCTGTGTCTGCCTCAGGATGCACGCCAGATTGTACACCATCTTTACTGTCTGAATCCTGTTTGGCAGATGTGGGGTGATGCTGCTGTGATGGCTCATTCTGTGACAAGGGAGGGGTGGCAGCCCTTGTTGGGCCATGAGCTGGTGCGCTGCCAGTTGATGGAGCATCTTTGGAAGCGCCGCTCATATGATCTCCCCTGCAGAGAATGTTATGGAGTTCTTTAACCCTTACAGATCTGTGGAACTGTGTATGCGATGTGAGTGTTGCTTGAGCATGAGAGAATTGATGACACCTTTCACATCTAGGCCTACCCGCGTAGCCTTTGTATAGGTGCGATCTGCTGTAGAGGCTAACATCCCAACATTTGACAAAGCTATCTCACCCAACAGCCGAGATTATGCTGTATGCACCAAGAGGCCTGTATGTAGAGGGCAAAATTTGCATGCTTACCATCACATGTCAGCTATTGTCCTGTAGTGTGCTGCCATGAATTTATCTATTAACTGGAGCTACTGTGTACCAACTCCCAAACAGTGACAGCACTACAATGCAAGGTCCAAAAGACCAAATGCTGCAACAGAAATTGCGGCCAGCTGGACAGCGCCGAAATGTCTTCAGCATGCAGTCTTGCTGGCAGAAACAATGCAGCAGCATCACAGCAGGATCCTTAACGATCCTGAGGTTATTGGGCTACAGGAGCTTCTCTTCATGGCAACACTCAATGTGAAGATGTTCTCAATGTAAGGACAATGCAAATAGGATCCAATCACTGCATTCTGAATGCAGCGGTACCTGTGAGCGAGCCCCATGCAATAACAGGACACTTGTGTTGGGCACCAAAGCACTTTTCACATAGAGAAATCATTGTACAGTGACTTCTCTGTGTATCGATTGCTTTGGTGTCCAAGAAAACCGTCCTTACATCAAATGATCCTCACTCAGATCTACCACTGCAGTCAGAATGCAGTGCTGATTTCACAATTGCCTTGTTCTTACATCAGCTGTCCTTACAAAAAGAAGTTACTGTACCTGGAAACGTTATGAGCTTGATTTTCCTGCCCTTGAGCGTTCCTAGGGGTCGCAGCAGCAGCCTGTTGGTGCAGAGTTGGTATGTGGCGGTGGGGGCTAGTCACAGGGGGCTCACTGGGCCGGGCAGGGGCGGAAATCTGTGAAGGGACTGTGCTGTGCTCCTGTCTCCCTACTTGCCCTGGCACCTGGTCAACCTGTGCATGGCAACACAACCATACTGGTCTTCTGTATATGAGCTGTGCCTTAACGGGGGCTGGTCACTGGGGGCTCACTGGGGCGGACAGGGGCAGAAAATTGTGAAGTGGCTATGCTGTGCTCCTGTCTACCTACTTGCTCTGGCACCTGATCAATCTATGCATGGCAACACCGTATCAGGTATCTGTTTACGAGCTGTGTCTTAATTGGGGGCTGGTCACAGGGGGCTCACTGGGGCAGGCAGGGGCAGAAATTGGTGAAGGTGCTGCGCTATGCTCTAATCTGGCTACTTGCCCTGGGACTTGGTCAACCTGCACCCAATATCAACTTGTTCGAGGGGTTTGTGTAAGAGCTGTGGCTTGTGAAAGCGCTTGCCTTGGCATTTGATCAACCTGCACATGCCACATTGAGAATCCACCATTTTGTATGAGCTGTGTTTGGTTCGGCAAGCGCAAAGCAATGTGGCCTGGTCACATGGCTACCCTAGCGAAACATCTGCAGAGCTTTTCCAAGTTGGATGCAATACTGACCAACAAAATTGCCCATGCACTCAACTGTACTTACCTTGAGCTGCGCTCACTAAAAGGTACACTGCAGTCAGAAAACAGAGGTTGGTTCCCAAGTGTATTGGTGCAACAAGGAGGCCTTCACGTCAAACATTCTCGAATGCAGAGAGCAGCAGTAGTTGCATCCATGTACAGCACTGATTACCGCAGCTTACCTGATTGCCAACTGTGCGGGGCTGTCAAAATCATTCCCAGCAGCGCCTTTAGCTGACTGACTTTGGCGGTCTGCACTGTCAGGATGATGGAACCAGTACGCAAATTGCTGGTTGAATGCATAAGTACCTGCGACTGCTGAATGCATGTACAAGTATGACTACTGTAGTATACCTGATTTGCCAGCTGCGCAGGACTTTCAAGGTCATCTCCACCAGCGCCGTGTGCTGACTGACTCTGATGACCTGCGCTATCTGGGCTGCTGGCAACAGGTCCAGGGCTGCGGGAGGGCGCCCTTGCTGCATGGCCGGGGCGGGAGGGCGACCACAGCACCCTCAGCCGCCGCCAGTCTATAGCATCCTGAGAAGAAGAAGCAATGCTGTTTATGGTATGGCATGTTATATGGGGTAACATGGCAACAGGCTCAGGGCTGCGGAAAGGGGGTGGCGCTGGCAGCATGGCTGGGGCGGGAGGGCAACCACAGCACCCTCAGCCACCGCCAGTCTATAGCATCCCGCGAAGATGAAGAGTTGCTTGCCGTGGTGTTGAGCAATATGTAAGTTGCATAGAATCCAAGAATA
This sequence comes from Trebouxia sp. TZW2008, assembly GCA_002118135.1. NCBI lineage: Eukaryota > Viridiplantae > Chlorophyta > Trebouxiophyceae > Trebouxiales > Trebouxiaceae > Trebouxia > Trebouxia sp. TZW2008. The sequence continues at coordinate 293,869 of BDIU01000103.1, forward strand.
GACAAGCAGTCTGTAGCCAAACCATAAGGCTGCCTGCCTGTGCCTCATAGTGGCAATGATGATGAGGCTTGCCAGCACATGGACTGTAGAGCGCCATGAGCATGGATACAGAGTGTGTTGATGATTGCATCTTAGACTTCATCAGTCTATGGCATTCTTCAAACAGAAAGGAGAAGATGGAATCATGAGCTTCAGCCAGCTGCCCACATCTACCAGACAGTGGCAACGACAAAGGTTGTCATTGCTGACAACCTTTGAACTGTGGAAAACACAAACATTGTTGCAGAATGTCCTGAACAGTAATAGACCCCAACAGCTGTGACAGCAGTTTCTGTGGCTCGAATTCAGGGACTCTTGTGACAGGAAGCCAGACCCAGCCTGGGTTCCATTCAGCATTGAGATCGGGTGACATGCCACTTCATCAGCACTACCTCAGCTGTCAATAAGGTGGGCATATTTCAGATGCTGCTGAGCATGTGACTGACAGCAGTGACTGCAGTATCAGTGGACGGAGGGCAGCTTGTGACAGGAAGTCAGACCCAGCCTGGGGCTGCCACCTGCATCAGGCTGGGGCAGCATGCAATCTCACGTAAATTGAAATCTGAGTTCATGAGATGATGCTGCACATGAAACTGACCTCAACAGCTGTGACAGCAGCATCTGTAGCTAGGATGGAGGGGCCCTTATGACAGGAAGCCAGACCCAGCCTGGGGTCCCCCTCTGCATCTGGTTGGGGTAGCATGTCCAGCAGGTGCCTGAGGTCGTCCCACAGCCCAGCTGACACCCCTCGCCTGAGGATGTTCGGGTCCAGCTGATGCGCTAGGGTCAACACCTGCACCATGACCAGCAGAAGTGACAACATGCAGCAAGAGCTGAAACAGCTGTAGACATGGAACACAACCCAAGGCAAATACTGTGCCGCCCAGCACACCTGCCATGACTAGAACCCGGTTTCTTTGCAGATAAAGCAGTGGTCAGCAAGCAGTGACCAGCAAGCAGTGGCCATCTACAGTAAGTAGCAGCAATTTTGCTTGTTATTCTCCTCCTCTATTTTGCTGCCAAGCCAAAATCCAAAATGAAAGACAGGAAGCGCTTTGCTCTGTTCGTTGACGTGTCCAGAAAGCCCTTCATCTTGTATCTGTTGCATGCTTGAACACAGATACAAGCTGACACCCGCTTCATATCGCATCAACTGCTTGACGGAAATGATTGTGCATGTGTAAGCTCTGCATTTTTGAAGTGGTAACTACAGCATGACTAGCGTCTGGGCTTGATTGTCATCAGCGGGCTGTCACATTGACTGTTTGATGGCCTGATCAACGTTGTAGGCTTCTTGTTGCTGATTTCTTTGTAGCAACGGGTAAGCCTTGGGGACTGGTTGTACCTGGGGTGTAAGCTCTGCAGCACTGTCAAGGCGGTATAGTTGGCGGCGCCAGGTCGTCCAGAAGTGAAAGCTGTCGCTCATCACGCTGTCAATGGGGAGCCGCCCCTCCAGGTCACACATCCGCTTGGCTACATGCCACGCCCCTGCACCCTCCACCATGCTGCTTGCAAACACCTGAACGCACAGATAGCGACTGAACACTGGCGCTGAACACCTAATATCTCAACTCACAGGTGGGAGTAGAACCCTAAGGTGATAGCTGTTGATGGGCTGCCACCCCTCCAGGTCACACAGCCGCTTGGCTGCATGCCTCAGCGTTGCCCCCTCCACCATGCTGCTTGCAAAAAGCTGATGACACAGATGACAGTGGTGGTGCTAACAACAAAGACCACCATGCCAAAAGTCCTGACAGTAGCAATACCAATACTGGTACAAATCATGGTCATGATGATATTTGTAGATCACACAGGAAATAGTTGCACGCAATTGCAACGGCACGGTGGAAACTGAAACACAAACACTTAGATGAACACCCCACTTTGATGCACACCAATTACTGCAAAGAGTTTTTGGCACCCGCACTCTAAACAAAACATGGCAGCTTCCAACCTCATGAGCAATAGCTATGAGTGAAAGACTGGCTGCTGTAAGGGTGCTGTCATGACAGCACAACCTTGCATGGAGGTCCTTTGGTTTGTACACCCGTTGTGTGCATCATTGACATTCTGGTACTGAGCAGTCAGCTTCAGCGCAAGCGCACAGACTGAATGGCTGCTTCTGCATGATGAAGAAAGGTATAGCTGAAAGCGTGAGTGTAATTGGCATACACTTTTATCGCCAGCTTGCACACCTGTTGTACATCATTGACATTCTGATATTGAGCAGCCAGCTTCAGCGCACGCGCACAGACTGCATGGGAGGCAGAGTCTTCCCCTGGGCTGTAACCACCGGCGGCCACCTCTGGCATGACTGATACCAGGGCTGAGTCGGCAGCTGAGGGGGTGTAGGGCCGACACGCTGCCTGCTCCACCCAGCCAAGCGACTGCAACAATCACAACAACAGTCTGAGTATCAAGCATCCAACAGTGGCCACCTAAAACACAACTGATACCAGAGCTGAATTGGCAGCTGAGGAAATGTGGTGATAATGTGATGCATGGTTCCACATGCGATTGATATTAGCTTATGCCAACTGACTCTGTTACTGACCATAGCACCTAATTCTGGTGATTTGCTTATGTTGAACTGGTTGTAAGCTCAACACGAGCAGATCACTGGAATCAGGTCCTGTGCTGCGTGACAGGGCTGCGCATAGCACCAGAAATCTACAGGCAGTGCAGACAGCTGAGCACAGCCACCACTTAGCCCTCCTGCCGGGTCAAGTACAGTGCATTATATTTTCTGGCTGGCGCAAAGCAGCTAGTCTGGCTTGCCAACGGCGTACATAAGACCAGGAAAGCACAGAGAGCTACTGCAACATATGATGCACAACACCAGGCAGGTCATGCAGTGAAAGTCATGAACAAAATCCTCAGATTGTGATCGCTAGTTGCTTCACAATGCCGATGAAGTGACATGTTCTATGACAGGCAGTGTGCAAATGCTGCACTTATAAGTGACAGCATTGCGAGGAGGCTGTGCTGCGCTGCGCTATACAACGTTGTATCATGTTGTGCTGTCCGTGCATGAACATTGCTGAATGGCCTTCATGCTGAACACCTGTGTCCCTAGTGCCATGACAGGTAGGTCTACTGAAGCAAAAGCCTGGTGCACATCAGCATGCAGTCCACATCCTGAAAGCCACGGACACGCGTTTTGGTAACTTCCACAATCATGCTGTATGGAAAGCAGGGTGCACACTACATGCATAAACACCATGTGTGCTACACACCTGCGTCCCTAGTGCCATGACAGGGAGGGCAGTGTCAGGGTGGCCATTGCTGCTGGCCTCGCACAGCCGCAAGGGGAAGGCATTATCTCCACCGCTGTGCAGTGAGCCCCCCGCTGCAACAGCCTGGGGTAGACTGTCCACTGACCCCACTATCACCGGCCAGTGTCTGCAAGTAAAGGAGAAACTGGATGCTTGACATGTGCGAAGTGAAACGCCAAAAGTGCCAAATGAAATAGCCTCGAGTAAGCTGTCCACTGACCCCAATATCACTGGCCAGTGCCTGCAAGCACAAGAGAGGGACGGGATGGCAAATCCAGCGGTAAACAAGCGCTACATTTGCTTTGCAGATGAAACGTCCCACAGCGGGGTACTCAACAGGAGCAACCAATGAGGCCATCCTGAGGTTTTGCAGCATGCCCACGTAGGTTGAAGAGGTCCTGAGCCAACAACAGGTCAATGCATAAGGGTGAGAGCAGCCAGTGGACCCCTGAGACAATGATGAGGGGGCACAGTATGCCAAAGTGTACTTGTTTACGCTCCTAAGGTCCTGGGCCAGCAGCAGGGTACCTCGTGGGGGCTGCCTTGGCAACCCCTCCAGCTTCCTCAAGCCAGCGATCACATGCTGCACAGCGCATGCTATCAGCAAAATACTTGATGCATTTTCAGGCTTTGGGCACATTTTAAGCGAAGCACAATGTACCAAGGTGTACCTGTTGAGGCTCCTGGGGTCTTGGGCCAGTAGCAGTGTGCCTGGTGGGGGCCGCCCCGGCAACCCCTCTAGCTTCCTCAAGCCAGCAATCACATGCTGCCCAGACTGAGACTGACCCCCGTCAACCACCCCTATGCGCACCCGCTTGCTGGCACGCTTGGGCTCCTCTGAAAGTGCTGGCACTGCAGACTCTGACTGGCTGCGCTTGCCTGTGCGGGCACTACGCCGCCTGTGTGTCCTGGAGTCACCCTGCCCAGCAATATCACTTTGTTGGGTGCTATGCTTTGTTTCTCTCCATGCCTGAATGGATTTGCCTGATCAGCTTTTTGGTGCAATGATTGCAGGATTTTATTAGCTTAGCAAATTTTGCTTGGTACGGGCAATAAGGGGTCCTGGAGTGTTGACTGGTCGAAGATCTGAAGTTGTAGAGGGACAAACTGTGATAGGTAAGCATTGAGTTCCAGAAAAACAACCAAAGCAGATTTCAACGAAGAGTGCTGGGTTGCCTATGTGTCCTGGAGTCAGCCTGAAAAGCTTTGTGACTTTGCTTGGTGTGATGAGCTTGGTGTGCTCACCTTGAGGATGCCATTGATAGGCTGTGTGCCAGCAGCAACAGCAGCAGCAGCTGTTCCTCTGCTGCTCTCCCCCGCAACATGGTTTCCAGCGCTATTTGCTACATCTGCCAGAAAGTCTAGTGCCGAGGGGTTGTGGCCAGTCTGCAATCAAAAGCGCAGCAGTCAATGCCAGAATGTACACAGGATGCTCTGCCCTGATACATGCTTTCCAGCACTGTTTGCTACATCTGGCAGAGTGTCTAGTGCAGAGGGGTTTTGTACAGCCTGCAATCAATAGTCTGCAGTTGGTACCAGAAATGGGATTCAGACAGTGAACATGTGTTGCATGCTTCAGTGAGTATAAAGGCATGCTGACAGCGCAAGCTTTGTGTGATTGCATGGGTCAACGGCTCTGTTGGATGACATTTTGCATGCTTGGTCAGTCTGTTGTGTCTAAATTGCAGTTATGTTTGGTACATGCACCTAATTATCAATGAGGGCTGATTGGTATGCAAAAATGCTGGCAATTGTTGACACACACCCACCTCAGATCGCCTCTTGCCCTGTATGTCCTTTGCAGCGTAGCACTTCTCATATGCATACAAGAACTTCTTGTAGTTGCTGAGCAGCTGGTTGCCGATGGAGGTTGCCTTGTGGTTGCTGGTGAAGTTACGCATGTTGGGGAAGATGTGACCAGCAAAGTTGATGTTGCCACACCAGCGGTTGGATTCATCATACTGCTCATTGTGCACCAGACCTCCCCGCTTGATCACCTCTCGGTACAGACCAAAGATGTCCAAAGGCGTGTTGTTGCTGCACATACATTGGCTGTCAACATGGCAATCATTGTAACTGTAAGCAAGACAGAATAAGGTGACACCTCGCCACAACTGCAGCGTATGCTTGATGCCTATCAACGCCGCGTATAGTTTGTAGGTCTGTGCAGTTGTGAAATATAGTATGCTGCTTCAAGACCCTTATGCACATGGGCTTGAATAGGATCAGAACTCAGAGAAATGAAGGTAGAAGTTCATAGAACTGCATGTCAAAGGAAGCTTTAGGGTCTGGTGCATTGAAACTTGCCATGCTAGCACTGAGACAGCACTGCATTGTTTGTATATTTGACTAATATTCAGCAATGCACATATGCTGTGTCTCACCATGTGATACGGTGCTCAGAGACCGCCTTGGCAAGTGAGAACTCCTGTCGCTGCCGCAAGAATTCACACAGATCTGCTTCAAAAGCTTCCTCTGTGCAGTCATCAAGCGAAGGCCTGTCATGCGATGCTAGGTGACGTCGCTTGAACTCCTCGTCTTGGAAGGAATCAGCTGGCTGGTTTTCAAGGGCCTGAGGCTCGTCATATTCGCTGCAACCAATCAGCACATCTAAATGTTGGCCTGAAGATGCCAGCCAGGCTCATCATATTCACTGCAGTCAGTCAGCACATCGATATACTTGCTTTTGCACGCTGCTTCTGTGGCACTGCAATGTGCACGGCTCATGTGATATGATTTGTGTCATGATCAAACATGCTGTGTAAAGGACCTTGCTCCTGAACCATTTTCCAAACAGGATTTGGAGCATGTGCAAGGCAGGACGCATGCTACACTTATTGCTGGATGGTGTGCAGCCTGTGTGCTCACTACTATCAGAACCTCCTATGATTGCTGTGTGAGCACGGATGCATGTGCTGTGGTGAGATGGATCTGAACATACATCTTGAGTTCATCATCATACAAGGGGTAAGGCTGAGCCCCTGGTGCTGTCTGCCAGTCCCTTTGGAAACCAGCATTGCCTATTTCCTCAATCCCATCACTGCCATCAATTTCCTGCTCATCAGAAACTGACTCCTCCTGATAAACTGTTTTGGCTCGAGCACGCCTAGGCCTTCCCCGCCCTGATCGTGATTGAGAACCTCCAGCTGACTTCACAGGGCTTTCAATGCTGTCTAACCCATTGCTGATTCTTTCCAGCTCTGGTCTGAAAGTTGCTAGCAGCTCAGCAAAGTTCCCTCTGTGATACTTGACGCTTGTCCTGCAGAAAATTAAGCTGAGGGATTCAGCCCTGAGCAAAATGCTGGGTGCTCATTACACATACCAGCCATCATCTGCCTTTCTGCCGGGGTTTTGCTTCCTTTTCACATGAACAGAAAAGGCTGATGGACTCTTGAACTGCAGCCCCTCAAATATGATCTCTCCTCCAGGTCCAAGATCTGCGGCACGATGTCAGCAAAACTGTAAAGAAAAGTCGTACTGCAACTCGTCGCATGAACAAAGGAAGTTGTTCGCATTGTAAGGGATGCTGGCTAGGAGAAGCGAAATTGTTATGACGTGGTTGTGGTTATGCTCTTTCCTAAGGATTGGTACTGGAGGGGAGAGTCGTGTTAGACCGTAGCGCATGGCGGACAGGCAAACTTTTCGCACATCTAGCCCGACAAGTTGCTACATGTCAGGCATGGCACAGACCTTGTTGTCCAATCATCACGGTACTTTCGATGCATGAGATGTGACGCATCCGGCATCTCACCTGCATAGTAGTCTATGCCGCCGACTGCGCAGCTCAAGCGATTTTCGCCGGGATATAGGATGCCTTGCGCCAACAATGGCTGCAGCGTGAACGCTCTGCGATCCATGTGCACCGCAAAAGCACGTCCGATTTGCGAAAGCTGTTGGCAAGCATGCAAACATGGTATCTGACTGTACTAAACTTCAGCACTTCTTCTTCGATGGCACGTGTTGACGACTGCGCTGAGCCTCACACTTTCAGACAGCAGCGCAGCACGAGGCTCCAGGTGGCAGCTTCAATCTATCTGACCTGAGACTGGTCCGCGCAGAACTGCAGCTACGATGACTAGTATTGCTGCGGCAGAGCTTGTTTTGCAACAGCTCTGTATTGGCTAGGTATTCTTTACCTTCACGTGATCAAACAAGACTCCTCAAGTCTGGTCCCAAGCCTGCGTTTCCAGCATTTTATCGCGGCGTCAGCAGAACTGAAAGTTTGGCTTGAACCCAGTCTCTTGTCGGTTCTGCAACCAAGCAGTAGGGCACTGCTGTCTTCGACCCGGTGTTACAGTGTTGCTCTGATGTAAGCAGTACCACAGTGTACAGCACAACCTTGTTGGGACGGATCTCAGCTTCTGAGCTGTCAATACTTGGGGACTGTTGTTATTGTCATGAGTCCTTTGACTTTCTGGAACCCCGAGTGTCTGAAGCAGCTCAACAAGCACTCTAACAGTCAGCACAGCTCTGCAGCAACACACTGTCTGGCAAGTCAGAATGCATGTGCTCCGGCCAAGTTGCACATGTTGTCAACAAGCTGCCAAGATGCATAGCATACAGAGCAACCCCGTTCAGTTGTTGATCATACCATTTAAGCTGAGTCTTGTGCTCGGAGTGACGGGGTACAAGCCATACGCTTCTGTTCAGGCACCGGTCCTCAGCCTTGCAATCAGTCTTGAGCAGCACAACTCAGTCATCATCCCTGCTCAGCCACCTGATGGCCACGCTAGCTGAGTGAGGCTCTTGGAATCAGGCATCAGCACATGCCATCACGAGCACAAGACCTTGTTGTTGAGTCGTGGCTAGCTGTGTGAGGCCTGATGCAAGCAGTCGAAATTTGCAAACAAGGCTCTTTGTGTTTGTTGCTCCTTTCGTAAAGAGCTGCAGGACCTTGGTGGCCTCAGCACTTGCCGTGCTTGAGCAAAGCGGCTGTCACGGCAGTGTCATTGTATACTGTGAGTTGTGGTCCCTCTTGACCCGGCAGCAGGCTGGCAGCTCTCAGCACCATATTCTCACAGGCTAGGGTTGCTTCAGCACAGTAAACACAAGCTGAAATGTATAGGTACTGCTTGCACAAGTGTTGCCCTTTCCGTCACCGACAGAGATGCAGTGGGGCCCAGCATGTGTCAGGGCAAGATGGTGTCATTCAGAAAGATCAAGGAGTATCCTGATTATGCCATGCTACGTGATCTGTGAGTTGTCTGTGAGGTTCTGAAGAAGCGTATACAAACCCTGTATAATGTGAATCTTCATGTTATCCACTTGCCAAAATCCCTGTGATTATGCCAGGGGTTTTCACTGCGCACGTGGTGGTCTTGTGTTGTCATCAGCCCTTTTTCTCATTATATTACTATAAATCAGTAAAGTTACAGATTTACAGATTTGTGTCCTCACTGTGCTGGATCGCTGACGCCTAAAACCGTGCTGAGAGTTGGCAAAACGGCCGAAAGCAAAGTGAGCCAGCCGTTACTTTGATGCTGCCGCACTTCCGCAGCTCTAAGCCTTGCTTATTTCACAGCATGTAGGTAGCTGGCTGCTGCAATGCTTCAGCATCTGTGCTCACCCCAGGTGATGCCCGCAGGCACCTTTGCTGCTGACCTACTGTTGCTGTGAGAGCACCACCACAGTCATACGCAGTATCAGAAGGGCAGTCACGCCTGCTGCCTATGATATAGCTCTTGCAGAGGAGCTGTCTCCTGCAAATGAGCTTTCCTTCTCAGGAAAGGGCAGAATTACGAGAGCTGTTGCGACACAAACTCAATGGTAAAGTGGACGGCTTCCAAGACACCGATTTGAACGCTATGCTGAAGAAAGGTTTGAGCACGGAAAGCAGGCTTGCAGTAACAAGCTGGGCAGAACTCGCTGAGGTGGCACTGCTTACCCGTGTGCTTTTCCGAGCTCTGGTTGAAGCTTACAACAAGAATGCTTTGGATGAGCCAAGTCTGTAGCCTGCTGGGCTGTGCTGTCAAGATTGCGCTGCCCTCTGTTACGTCTGTCCCAGCACGGGCTGCGCAGTAAATATGCATCTGCATTAGCCTTTTGTGCTCCAATTATGTTGTATCTGCAGGCAGTCCAGAGAAGCAGCTGGCTTTGGGCAACTGGAGCTCAAGTTTCGTGCTGTCATGTTTGGCATTGTGAGTGAGCATGCACAAGGTTTGTGAGCTTGTGACAAGTATGTTGTGCTGACAGGCAGCTTCGACATGGGTGAATTGATATTAGCAGCAAACCAGATTGCTGACGGTCAAGAGGCATGTTCGCTTGTGCTCCCGAGTGTTTGCTGCTCATTGCTACCTTGTTTGGCATTCCACAGCTGAGATGCTACGCAGGGTAGCAGCAGGTTCCGCGGTGTCAGCAAGGGCTGGAGCCCAACCAGGAAGAGGTGGCGGGCACGCATACATTGGCTGGGCAAGGTACCCCGACGAGGCTCTATGTCAATACCTGTCTTGCAAGCAGAACAAAGTGGTCTCTAGGATCTCAGTGCTCAAGTAAAGATCTTTGATGATACATCATGGTGCAATCTGCTGTAGGCTGTGCACCTGGGGTGGTTTGCCACACAAGAAGAGGCTGCAGAGATGTACGACAGAGCAGCCATTTGTGTACGCGGGTCTGAAGCTATCCTCAACAACCGCAGAAGCCAGTATGACGATGATGGCCTGCCCAAATTGTCATTGAGTCACAGAGATGAGCTGACCGCTGTGCTAGCCAGGTTCAAAGATGAGGACAGTCTTCACAGTTACTGCGCCCAACTGAATGTATCAGCACAATCATCTGCAGCTAGTACCATACATTCTGTACAGCATCTTGCACGCAACAGCTTACTTGACAACCACTCAGCAACTTACTCGCAAATCTTGCCTTGTACAGGTCTTTGGGAGAAGGATATTTTCGGCTAGCAGGCAATGCAGCATCAGCAGCAGTATGATATCTGGCCTTGTGCACGCCTGTAGTGCAGAGTTTGAGGGCATTGGCAACCAAGGACTTTTCATCATTTCCTTCTCAGCTTAAAAGCCAACTTCAATCTAGACGTTTGGTGACTACAAGATGGTTGCTCAGCAGGGACCACAACAGTCTCTTTCCTAAAAATTGCCTTCTCAGCCCTGTCCAGTCGACCTCATAGCACACTAGGCTGAGTGCATGTTCAGTGATAGGGTTTGCAATTGACCTGTTACAGCTCAGATGCAATGACTTTAGCTCCAAATACACCGTGACAGATCATCATCATGTTGCAGTACAGACATGCCATGCCCTGACCATATGTGGCATATATGAATTCTGCATGGCTGTAAGATGAGCTGTTGCATGTGGATATACTGCATCACAAGGCTAGGAAGCGCCATGGCAAGTGAATTAGCAGTAAGCAGCTAGAGTATACATCAGTTTAGGTGCTTCATATCATATCATATCTGAGGTCCGTTCTGAACATTCGATTTCCTTCTGATCACTGTGCAGTCAATTTCTGCCAGCTTCGTCAGCTACACAATTCTGCAATGCTGCACTTCTGAACGCTGTAAACACTCTGGGCCAATTTTGACGCTTCAGATTCACAGCTTTCACGATTGTGAGCTTGACCGACGAACAGACGGCCGCATCAGCGAGCAAGGACGAGCAGGCATCATGGCTTTCAGCCTTGTGCGTCAGGTCAGCTTAAATTGCAGTGTCGCTGTGTCGCCTTCTGTCGACAGCGCCACTTTGTGATTGACAATTGATCTGGCTTGCAGTTGCTGGACCGGCTCTCGGTCAAGGCCATCTTCAATCGCTTAGACAAGCGGAAGCTACAAAACGAGCTGGATACACACAGGCTATTTCTGGTGACATCGCACCATGAAAGGATACTGTCAGGTCAGCTAGTCAACTTGAAATTCAAGCCTGCAACAAGCACCCACTGTAGTTTCGGCTTGTAGGGAAGACAATCGGAGAGACCTACGTGTCAGACCTTGCGGCAGAGGCAGAACGTCTAGGGCATGAGGTACAACGAAGAAGCAGAATCTGCCTTACCACTGTGGTCAAGGACAACAGCTAAGCAGTCGTACAGTGTCTGACAATATTTGTGTGGTGCAGGGCATGAGGTCTGTGGTTGCTGCGTCACTCCAGCAGCAGTTTGCGTCAACCAGCACAATGTTGCATAACATTTTATCCCAGGCTTCAGACCCTATGCCAGCTGCAAAGCATGCTATCTCGGTGAGCACCAGCATGTGCAATTTGGCATCATGTGTTTCAGCCAATTGACAGCATGCATAACATAACATTGCCACCATAGGCTTCTCACGCGCTGACTTGTTGTAAAATCTACCGTCACTGGTCAGAGTGTTGCATTGTCCAATTGCTGAGTGCTGCACATGCATCATTGCACGTGTCAAGCATGCGCGGCATGTTGGTGCAGACAAAACCAGACAGCACAGGTCTACGGCCTTGCGCTTGTGTGTCAAGACATTATGCACAGTGTGGATGCTGCTGTTTCAGGCAGACACACAGCAGAAACGACATGCTGATGCCCCAAGCAGACAGCGGCCAAGAGGGCTAGCAGCAGCAATGGGCGTTGCAGATTTCCGCTCAAGTCTCCCTTCAACTACAAGCACATCAACCGCAGCAAGCCCATCCCAGTCTCCATCCTCTTCTGCTTCATCCCGCTCCTCAAATGCATCATCAGAGGTTGTCACTTCCTTCTACAATGACCGAAGCCATTTGAAGGAAGTCAGCAGCTCAGCTTCTGATGTAAGCAGCAATGGCATGGACAGCACAACAAGTGACAGTCAGAACAGCAGCACAAGTCATGGCAACAGTGGAGTGGACAGCAGCAGCAGCTTGCCCAGCAGTAGCAGCAGTTTTGACAACAGTGCCGAGCTCAGTGACAACAGCAGCCTGCCTAGCAGCAGCAGCAGCAGCAGGCTTGCAGGCAGTAGCACAGACAGTGACAGCAACAGCAACATTCCCAGTGGTAGCAGTAGCCTAACAAGCGGCAGCAGTATCAATGACAACAGCAATGATCTCAGCAGCAGCAGCAGCGGCAGGCTTGCAGGCAGTAGCACTGTGAGTGACAACAACAGCAACAGTAGCAGTAGCCTGCCGAACAGCAGCAGTATCAGTGACAGCGACAGCAGCAGCCTCATGGGCAGCAGCACTAGCAGTGACAACAATGACGGCAGTGCAAGACACAAAGTGAGGACCATTAGGAATGGCCTCTCTATGGCAGAGCTGTCAGCTGCTCTACAGAAGCAGGATGGCTTCAGTCTGGATGTGAGACGGTCAAGTGAGCATGCTGTTGACCCTCCGACTTACAATCCTTGACAAGGATCACGCTCACAATGAACTTTGTTGCCAATGAGTTCGATGACTTGCAGTGCGTTGTGATAGTATTGTTGTTGGCTGAGTTGCAGTTCTGCGTGTATGGGCACTGGTGCCACATTGCTGAAACATTGCTGATGTGCAGGCAATTCATAGCAACAGTGTTCTGTTTGCTTGTTAGCAATGGCCTGATGCACTGCTCAATCTCCACTGCCAAGCCTTGATCAGCGGTCATTGTGATTTAGCTGTCTTAGATCTGGTAATTGCGCTCACAACATACTGTCATGCTCTCGACACGTGTCATGACTCATGTTGTGACTGCATTCAGGTATCAGTCATCCAGATGCTGGGGATGGGCTTTGGCTGCAGGGCAGGGCTGCTGTTGGTGCCCTTGTGGCCTTGTATCCTGGGCTTGTGTATGAGCCAATGCATTACAGGTCAGTAGCATCACAGCATAACTCCCACTAGCATATGAGCATGACTAGTCAATTCCTGCCAAAAAAAAGCTGTTACGGAAAGATATAAGGAAAGAGGAGAAATGAGAGAGAATAAACCAAAAAGGGACAATTTTCATGAAAAACATTGCGCCCTTGTCTAAAAGCTAGCCTGGATGTAACAAGATGCCTTGCTGATTATTATCATCCTGCTACTATTGAATTTGATCGGTGCACATTGCCTCACCAAAGTGGGTGTCGTCTGGGTGAGATCTGAAGCGTAATGTCAAAGTCAGCACACGTGGCAAGCCCTCAATTTCACTTGAGCATGGCAGCATCTGCAATGCAAGTCTTGCCTCAGCTAGAGCATATGCATATTTCTGCATAGGATGACAATCTTCTGGACTGAAGTTGCTTGTTGTGCTCAAGGAAGATTTCCGGCTATCCCAGAATAGATGCCAAGAATGATTACTTTCTGGCACGCTTTGATGGCGCACTCATAGACGGCCAGTCTTGGGGAAGGGGCCGCACCACACTTAGCAGAAGTCCTCCCATTGACACAGATCCACACAGTAGTTATCACGCCATGATAGCACAGCTGCACCAGAAAGAGGTCAGACTTTGACTTTGAATGGCACACCAGTCAAATGAAGCGCTATGTTGTACACATACTTGAGGCAATGCAAGGCCATTGCTTGAATGCTTGCATGATGAAAGGGGTCTCAAATGTCAAGCTGGATGCACCTGTAGCATGTGAAGTCGTCTCAACATCAGATGCCAATTGGCTTGAAATGTATTGCTTGCATGTGCAGAAGGGGTACTGCTAGTTGACAAGCGTATGTGCTGATCAGGCACTTTGCAAAGTTGTTTACAGCAGAAGCTGTTGCTGTCTTAGTCTTACATCATGCAGGGCGCAGCACATGATTTAATGCAGCACGCTGACTATACTATTGACGTGTGTCTGTAACACATTCCTTAGTGCAAACTGGCAGTTGCATGTTGGCCCAAATAGACGATACGGTTGTGAAAGTCTTCAATCAACAAGCAGATATTGCCTGGTTACAGATGAGACATCCATTGGCGCTTGCTCACTTTGCCAATCATCCACCAGCTGGCACACAACCAAATGTCATGGTAGCAGCATTTGACTTCGCCTCAGGTCAGCTACCCATAACACTTTTCTCTGATTAGCTGGCAAAAGCTGCTTGTCTAGTTCTGCTGCTAGCTTCTGCACCAGATGTTGTCGCACAGAGTGCTCCATATCATAAGTCTGGATCCAGAGCAGCCAGCTTAATTAATGAGTACACCTGCGCTCAAAAAGACAGCAGCATGGGCAACCCCACTGTGCTCGAAATGCTGCCTCTGCCAAAGTTTTGCTTTGCATGTTGCATTCATCACATGCCTGAAGAGAGATTGAGTTCACTTCAAGTCACATCAACTATCCCTGTAACAATGTTTGGAGCCCACTGTACGTTAACACATGCTCTTACTCTCATTGTCAATTGCATTAACGCATCACACCATTGAACACATGCCTGTATGGTGGTGAGAGTTGAGAGAGCGTGGGCTTCACAAGAGTGCCATGCTTGCAGGTAGAGAGCCCTGGCTACCAGCTTACATGCCTAACATCATGTACCAGGATCTCAAAGCTGCAAACTCTCAGGACGTTGAGCAAAGTAAGCTGATAAAGGGGCTGGCATTGGTAGCCATTCAACCCATACACGATGAGGAGATCTACCTCAACTACAGACTGAACCCACAAGTGCAGAAGCCAGCCTGGTATGCTGCTGTGGATGCTGAAGAAGACAAAAGGCGCTGGTACTGATGGCAGCAAGCTTATTTCCTGCTCAGTGTTGGTGCGGCTCTCAATTGCAGCAAGCGAATTTGCTGTATAGTGTCCATGCCAGTGACAATGGCAGCAAACGCCTCCGTTGTGCAGTGTTGCTTCTGGTATTGGACACAGCAAGCGCGTTTGCTGTGCATAGTCAGCTGTGTTATTGCAGACTATGCCAATGCTGAGTTGCAGTCAGGTTTTGCTGGTGCAGCGTTTGTGATTTATTTGCAATAATGACCATGTACGTGTGCTGCTATGTAAGGACAAAGCCCACGCAGACAGTATGCATTGCCTTGGTGCGCATGACTTCCAACACAACACGTTACTTCACAGTAGTCTCTGTATATCAACTGTATTTGTGCTGTTAGCAATGTGATGTGAACACAGCCTGCGAAGCGATGCTAGCATCACAACCCGGTTGTGACCGGTCCTCACTTAAGTTGACCACTGGTTCAATTAAACCTACAAGTTAGTCAGTCTGAGATGGTATCGCACTGTGTGGATTCTGCTGACGCACGCAGATGCTTGAAGTGACAGTCTCGAGTTGTACGCCGGTGAGACAAATGAGACTCGTCAGCAGGAAGAATGCAGTAGCACCCAACCATTTCACATGATGATCTGCTTTTAGCTTACATATCGAAGGTCAGCAATGTTGTGCTAGTCATTTGTACATCAACAATCTCGTTGCAATTGTATAGCCAAGGCAGGACGTTCCAAAAAGCACTGCAGTACAATCAAGCGTTACACGTCAAACTCCAAGAAAGCTGCTGTACACCGTCTACTCTTTTCCACAATAGCTTTGCATACAGCTCGCCAAAGCTCGAGGCCGTCTATAACCTAGCAAGTTGCTGTCACCCCGCAAATTCTCGCCTCAGTGTAACTCATGGGGTAGCACGGTATCCAAGATACATAACGCCGCAAACATTCAATTATTGTAGGGTACCATAGCTCTTGAGAACCCAAGTTTCATTCGAATCGGCAAAATACACAAAATCAGAAGAGCTGCATCATGAGAAACAACATGATCTAGCTTCAGAACTGCATGGGACAAAATCAGCGCCAGCTTCATGCCCAAATCGACCATCTTTATTGTTTGTTATTTGCTTCCATTGTTTCTCATGTGCACCAAATGTTGGACATTTCAAAGTCTGCCGCTGACATTTCCCACATTGGTGCGTGAGATCCTTACACCACCAGCAGGAGCTGCTGCATTAGCTGCCCTGTTAGGTGCACCATTAGGAGCACTGACTGGCACTGAGCCATTCACACCATTGGCAACACCGTTGCTGTTGCTGATACCATAACCTCCGTTGACATTAGTCGTGCCATATCCACCCGCACTTGACACTCTGCTGCCGGCTGAGTCATAGGTTGAGTCAGTGGCACTGCTACCCCAAGTGGGGTCAGTGTTGACCACCCTGACGGGTTCACTGGTAGCACCAATCAGCCCCCCCTCGCCCTTCAGGACCCCCTGCATGGTGTCGAACACCTGCTTTGCGCTAGGGCGGCGGCTGACCTCCTTCTCTAGGCACTGCTGGATGAGTAGCTCAACTGCCTCTGGAGCTTCCTCTGGCACCTACACCAAAAATAGTGCATGCTTGTAAGGATCGTGCCACACTGTAAGCACTGCCACTGTTCATGCTGAGTGTGCTGTGAGCTTGATATACAGGATGACACAAGTACAGCACACATGTGCTGGTACGCGTAATCTTCTATTTATTAGTATTATTATTATTATTTTTACAAGTACATTGCTGAACTAATGCCACACCGAACTTACATGCTTGAATGACTACTGTCAAAACCCAGCACAAGCACACATCACCTCCACAACTGAGCTCTGCTGGTGACACTCAAGTCTGACCATTCCATTTGGGTCATGTCAGTCAAGCTCAAAAGTATGCTCAACAGTTGCTTGACCGCCAACTTAATGCACCAGGCATACAGCAAAGGGATGGCAGAGCAGCAGCATGAAAGCAGGCAATGCATCCGCATTGCCACTGCTGCAGCACCGTTCCTTTGCTTCATGCCTCCAGTCAAGACGCGGCACTTGGCACGCGTTTTCAGTTTTCTGCCCACCAAACATCGCCTGGCACGAGGACATGAGCCAGCAAAACGCAGCATGGCAAGAAGAGCCAGCCTTTGGAAAATTTTACACAGCACAGCGCTGAGAAGCATGCAGCGATCAGCGTGAAGCATTCACCATGCAGCACCCTTGTGCAGCCATCCAATGTGCAGCACTCAGCGCACGTTGCTCTATATGCAGCGTCCAATGTACGTCAGTCCATGTGAAGCATCCAGCAGGCAACATTGAGCATGAGGCCTACCTTGACAGGGCGCATGCGACCACGCTGTGGCACATCTGATGTGACAAGCTCCCACAGCAGCACTCCCAGACTGTAAATATCCGCCTGAAGCAAAGCAGTCAGAATTCATGAGCGCCAGTGATAAATACACGCACAGGCTGCAATCAATTCCGCTTGCTGCATGGCATGACGTCACTGCAACAGCTGCAAGCCAGGACACGATGCAAGGGTCATCTGGCATGCATGTAGGCACATGTGAGCCCATTCCAGGCACAAGAACGCTTAGCTGCATTGCAATCTTAGCGAAACAACAGCCATAAGGGACACACTTGTGAGGTAGCAAAACCCATGTGTGATAAGGCAAAAGCACACCTTGTCATCCCACTTCTCTCCCATCAACATCTCAGGTGCGGCGTAGGCAAAGGTTCCTGCTGGGTCGCCAGTGGCGGTGTTGCTCAGAGTGTGCTGCATGATTCTGGCCAAACCAACATCAGCAATCTTAGCAGTCCCTGCATGCCAAACAAAGATTCTCAGCTTTGAGCATGGGCGTTGTTGCTCAGAGTCCGCTGCACACTTCTGACCAGACCAACATCTGAATTCTGGCAGTACAGTCATGCACAATACAGGCCCACAGACACTGGCAGATGCATCACACATGCTTGCCCAAATCAATGCAGCCATGATGATGAGGCATACGTATCGAGTTTTGTCTCATGTAAATTGCATACGTAGTAGTACGACTAATCAGTGATTTGCGGGCAGGCCATACGCCATGTGATGCATGACAGCAGAACGGTCTGAAGTGAAAATGTATGCAGCAGTTGCAATACCACAAGAGATTACTGTTCAAATCAGAAGAGGAGAGGCATACCTGCATTCTGTGTCAGAAGCACATTCTTGGCCTTCAGGTCAGCGTGCACAACCTTATTGCTGTGCAAGAAGACCAGTCCGCGGATGATGTCAAGAGCAATTAAATGTCCCTTGCTGCAAGCACACAGCAGGCTGTCAGCGCCACAGCTGACTGCTCTTGTGAGTCTCACAAGCACGAGCACGTCTGTTACAGCATGCCTCTTGCACTGTTCAGGCTGCAAGGCATTGCAAAAGCCTGGACATACACAGATCACAAAAGGCAATCAGATTGACAGAGTGACCACACGCAAGACAATAGCAGACTAGGGCAGGTTGCTGGGGTAGAGAAGGGGGTGAGACTGCTTACTTGTACCAGCTCAGTTCCTTGTTGATGTCAGTGGACAAAGCATCCCTCAAATCTCCACCTGCACAAAAGGTCATGGTCAGAGTCCCAATTAGGGCTCAACACAATGCATTGAGATCTTGCCCGAGCAAGCAAGCAAACTGCAAGCTTGTGTGTTGCAAGACAGACATTGGCAATAGATTGTTCAGGGGTTAATGATGCTACTAGACTCAAGTCGGCCTGATGGACCTGCAGGAGCTGCACTCATAGGCTAGCAACACAGCAAAGCAGGGCTCACCTTCCATGTACTCAAGAACCAGCATGGGAGCGGGTGCTGACAGCACAGCTCCGTAAAATTGAACAATGTTTCTGTCAAATGATAGTTTCTCCATCAAGTTGATTTCCTGCATCATCAGACAGGCAAGCTCAAGTGCTTTCAACAAGTCTGGTCACAATATACATGCTTGCAAAGCTCAAGCACTCGTTTGGCCAAGTCTGTGAAATTGCAGCCTTGAGCGCCACAAAACACCAGGATCTTTGCAAATGCAAAGTTCAGCAAGAAACAGCAAAATATACCTTGATGAACTGGGTCATCTGCCAATCATCAGCCTGTGTGATCTTCTTGACAGCCACTGGCTGCACACCTTGGCGCAATGCTTTGTACACCTGCAGCAGCATTAATGGCTCGTCAGGATGCAAATCCACAAAGGAAACATCAGCAGCAGAGACATGAGGGCGCAAATATGCTTTTGGGTTGAGGCAGCAGCACTTGAAGCACCAGCAGCAATGCACACATAGTTTTGGAAGGCAGCTGATGTGCGTCTGCAAATTGCCTGCTAGCTGTGAAGTCATGGCTGACAGTGTCAGCACATGATGGTACAGGCGTTCTGAAGCACAACTTGGTTCACACCCCACTTGCAGGTGAAGCACGTACCGTGCCAAAGCTGCCTGTACCAAGCAGGTAAGGCTTGCCAGATTCCAGCTGCAAGATCTCAATGTCCTTGGCGTCCATGACCCAGCCAGGCAATGCCTGAGCTGAGCTCAAGCTCGATGCAGAGGTGGCTGCAATCACAACCAACAGGTTGAATGAATGACCTTGTAACCAACAACATTCTGATGCAAAATCCCTATGTCCTTCGCGCCCATAACCCAGCCAGGCGATGCGTGTGCTGAGCTCAAACTTGATGCAGAGGTGGCTGCAAACACAAGCAAGATTTTGCATAATTAATCTTGTAGAAATCAATGTTTGTTTGCAAGATTCGAAGGTCTTTGGCATGCATAACCCAGCTCGGCAAGGCCCAGGCTGAGCTCAAGCTTGATGCAAAAGTGACTGCAGTCACAAGCAAGGGCTCACATACAGGCATAGCTGACTCGGGAGCGACTTCAAGTTGCAACGGCTTGCAAACCAAGATGTGGGTGTTGTCGCTATACAGCGAGCATGCTATGCGGGCAATGATATAACTTTGCATGCTGGGCAATCACAAGTGTCAGGATTGCCGGGTGCAGATCCCTGACAAACCCAGATAGACGAGCGTGCAAACATTGTTGCATTTGAGAACACTATGGCTGAGATGACACTCACGAATCAGGCATGAGGTTCCATCGACATCATTGCAGCAAAATCACAATTTGTACAACAAGAGGCAGAACAGGCTTCTGTCATATGCATGTCAGTCAAGATACGCAGATCATCAGCAGGTGACACATGCTGACACTTCCATGCGCTGACTAAATGATGCTTTCTTTGGTGATGCAAAGTTGTGTGATGGAAAGGGAAGTACCAGATGATGAGGAGCTGCCAGTGCTGCTGCCACCCTTGTTTTTCAGCTGCAGGGCAGCTGCTAGCTTCTCTAGTGGTGTGGATTTCTCAACATCACCTCTGCCTCTTCTTGCAGCAAGGATGCGCTGCCTCCTCTTATACCAATACTTGAACATGTAGAACATACCTAAGCAACAGCAGCGCGAGTTGGTTGCAGGCTGTTGCAGCTGACTGAGCTAAGTGCTTTAGGTCATTGCTGAAGGTTCAGGTCAGCCTGCTGCTGTAGCGACTCACATGCTGTCTTGAGTATAACGAAGACCACGCAACCAATCACAATGCCGGCGATAGCGCCCCCGCTGAGACCCATGCCAAGAGGGGGAGCGAATTGGCTTCAAGCCCGGGGAGGGGTACGACTCGGAGCCTGCAAGGCTAGGCTAACCTGCAAGACATGGTAGATGTCATGGGTACAAGCGCCATGCGCATGGTAGCTGTCGTAATCAGGCGGCCACAACTGCGAGGTGCAGGGGTTAGGTCACAACGAACTTCATAGGCTGCGAAACTGCCCACGAAGCAAACGACTGCAACTGAGACGGTACGACTGCAAAGGAGTAGATCCGACGTGACACCGTGTATGTGACAGATGTGGAACAATTCTGGCCTGTCCTGGCTGAAGTAAAATACCTTGTCGATGTCTGGCCAGCAGAGCTTGACGCCGCTAACAACGGAACCGCCCACGCGCAGCAGACACCGGCGCAGCGCCCTTTTGCAAGCTGTACGCCGCGCTGCTACGGGCTACCGGCGATGCAAGCGCTACAACCGCCCAGCAAGGTGGTATCCCGCGTAGCGACTTTACAATCGAAGCTTTCCTATTCGCCAGATGACCTAATCAGGAAAAGATGGCAGTGGAAGTCCTACAATAAGGGGCTGCCACGGCAGCAGATCGGAATTTCCCACGCGATCAAGGGGGATCATCGCAATTATTGCATAAATAACCGCCAAGGAAAGCATTTGCCGCGCTCACATGCAGCTAGAATCGATGCAATTGCGCACAGGCAATCTGCTGCTGATTGCATTTGCTTGCCTGGCGCACGCTGGTCAAAAGCTTGTGCTGAAAATGACATGCTTGACCTGCATAGCTTGACCCGAACGCCTCACTTTCGCAAAGCAGAGAGCAAGGGCAGAACCAGAAGCTGCATAAGCTAGTAACGCTATTGCTAATAGCCAGTAGCATGCCACTAGTGTTGCACTGAACATGCAGTTGTTACTATACACGTCATATTCATAAAGTACACAGAAACAGAACAGAAAACAACAAGAAAGATGATAGTCAAAGTGCATGCCTAGGGCGTGCTGATACCCCTCCAATGCAGCATGCCATTGCTGGTAGCTACTGTGTCAGTCTCTGCAAATAACTGAGCATGCTGTCACTGACTGTAACTAAATTTCACAACTTGACTCAACTTTGCCAGATTCATTCGTGGCTGCTGATAAGTATTGCTAGAGCGCTACCAGCTAAAATGGGCATCTGAAAGCATCAGACTGTGTCACAATGTCAGTAAGGATGGGCAAGGCTCCCTGCAGGACGCTGGGTTGCAGGCTTGTAGGGTGAGATGCACACTCGCCCATTGAAATAGCAGCTTGCAGCCAAAGTGACCACAATCACAATGACTGCCAGGATGATTGTCACCCAGACCTGTGTGCCGCCAAAGCTGCGCTTGCACGAGTTGCCATTTGGTGTGATCTTGACAAAGCCACCGCCCCCTTTGTAACAGCAACAGATCTGGGAGCTGCAATATCACAAAGTTCACTTAGTGACAAAGAAAGTGTTGCAAAACTTTACCAAGGCAGAAACAAGCTTGCAGCCATCTAGTGCTTACAAACCGCCACAAGACCAGCAGGCACCACAGCACACTAGGATCAGCACCACGAGACGCCTCTCAATATGTAATTTGAGCAAAAGCAGCTCACTTGCAAGTACCACTGAGACCCTGACTTTCGCACTGAGCCGAGCTGGTATCATTAGAGCTGGCCAATGATCTGGCGTCCGTCGGAACAAGTAATGAGTCAGCCGAAACCTGCCCTTGCGAAATCAGGCCCAACAGGAGACAGGTGCTCAGCAGGATGTTGTGCCTGCTGAGCAGCATCGCCTCTGCTGTACCTCTAGGTCCAAATGTCCGACATGTCAGGGACGCGTCTTTGAGCTACCGCAGGTCTATGCAAGTAACAAAGGACGGCAATCGCGGTGTAAACTGCTGATGAAGTCGCTGCAGGCTCCCAGGTTTGAACATACTGCCGAAACGAACGACGTATGCAAGCGTTTTATGTTGGCCGCTCGTAACTCGCAACGCAACGCGATTCTGGTGCATCTGTGCCAATCTGTGGGCGATGTAGTCCCTAGAGTCTCATGCTGATGAGCCAGACGCTGTGCAGGCTGCCTGCTGCTTTGTGTCGCGCGCATGTGGGCTTGATGCACTGCCGACAGCTGATCTCGGTTCCTACCATACAAGTGAGTCTCGCGAGCTTCATCGCTCTGTGCGAAACGAGCGCTGGTCATGCCGACATGACTCTCATCGACTTCTTCAAAGTTTTCATAAAAGTGTCTGCTTTACCAACCGTAGGCGCATCTGCGCCAAGATGCGTGCCGTACACGGCTGCAATTCAGCAGGACCCCGCTGCTCAGCTCAACTCGGCCCCTGCAATTGAGTCTGAAGGTGTGGAAGTCTCTGCTTGATTGAATGATGCGCTCGACACATTCCATGGTACGCTTACGACAGCATGTGTGTTTGACAGGCAGCACTCTCAAGTCATGATGCTCCTGTTACAAAGCCAGCACCTACCAGGTTGCAGGTGAACACGGCTGTGCAAACATAACACCATTCTTGACAACTTTGATGCTGACAGTGTCACACATGACTCATGATCTGGTCATGCCTCACGAACAGCTTGCACTGCTGCAGACGCTTCATGCTGCTGTTGCAGCCAATCTTCCAGTTTTTGTGTTTCATCCAGATGAGAGGTAGGAGTACTCGCTTGTGTACTGCTTGTTGGTGATCTGAAGCAGCTGAGTGTGAAGCAACTCAGTGCCTTGACTTGCCACAATCCATGCTTTGAATTTTATGAAAGCAACACCTGCACTGTGGCGCTGCAACATGGCATCTCGACATCAGCATGTTTCAAACGCAGCGCACTGTCATGTCGCGACGGCCACTGGCCGTTAAGTTTGTGAATGCAATAAATGCATTGTGCCCCTCAAAAATTGCATGAAAGCACTTAGCATGCCAAAACTGCAGGTACTGGCCATGCACCGTGGAGTGGTTCCTGCAACGCTGTGAGTTGCGTCTTATCAAGAAAGGCTGGAAGCGGCGCCTTCTGAAAGGTCAGTGCATTCCAAATTTTGAGCATCGCCAAGGACCATTGCACAAAGAAAACTTTGGTTGATTGTGGTGCATAAGAGCCAAATGTGCTTTGCAAACACATCCTGTGTCTGGTGCGTGTCAAGACGGCTGTTGGAGTGCTGTGTAAAGGTCAGTGCATTGCAAATCTCAAGCTTCTCACGAGGGTCAGTGCTTCATGGAACTTGGGTTTTTGTGGTGCATTTCGTCGTGCTTTGCAAACACAGCCTCTTGTTGGCATGTGCCAAGACAGCTGCTGTAGTGTAACGCAAAATCTAGTGCAACCCCAACCACTGCCGACCCCAAGGTGATTCATGTATCATTGCACAAAGGGAATGCTTCATGAATCATTCTCTTTGTGTGACGCATAGCAGCCAGACATGCTTTTTGGCTACTTCCTGTGCGGCACCTGTCAACACGGCTGATGCAGTGCTGTGCAAAGCTCAGTGCATTCCCAAACTCCAGTACTTTCATTATGATTGATGTTCTATTGCACAACAGAAACTTTGAATTATGGTGCACAAGAGCTGCATGTGCTTTTGGAAAATGGCCTGAGTCTGGCATATGTCAATACAGCTGTTACAGTGCTGTGCAGGCAGGGAGAAATTGATGGCAATACCCTGCAAAAGGCACAGAAAAGCTTTAGTGATGATCCTGACAACAAAAAGAAGCTGATGCAGCTGTTTCTGGACCCTGCTGCTAGAGCAGGCCAAGCAGAGGCTATTGATCAGGTATAGTCAATGGTGCGGCAGGATTGCACCCAGACCCAACATGTCTTGACGAGCACTGTCACAGAGGTCAGGCACAAGGGTCAAATGTAACACATTCAGTTGCATTCTTGTAAGATGCCAATGCTGCACAGCAACATGGCTTTGGTCACGAAACAGGTTAAGCTGCTGATATATGCTGACATTGCTTCAGGTTCCTATATATGCCCATGTCAAGGAGATTGTCAGCCCGCAAGGCAGGGTAGAGGCTGTGGACATCAATTACATGAAATTCTTGGCCTTCAATGGGTCATACAAGGTGCTCAGCTGCACCTAGCATTGCCTTCTGTCATGTGTCACTACTGTGCCATCAGTTGCATCAGTTGCAAAGGTTTCTGTTTGTTGTGTTTATGCAGTACCCCTCAGTGTTGCACGATGCTTCACAAGGTACTGTGGCTGAGTGAGACATGTTTTGAAGCTGAGACACTAGCTGGACTTGCGTTGCTGAATGCACAAAACTTAAACTCTGTACCTAGCAACACCGCTGAAGTGAAGCTTTCACCAGTCCATTGAGTGCTGCTTTCATTGGTGCAGCTTGGCATGTGGTTCTGTCCACCCCAGCAATTAATGCCTTTGCAGGCACAAAAGCTCATACAAGCTGGAGTTGACTTGATTAAGATGTTTGCTGCTCTTTGACTGCAGATGGGGGCAACCTTTTTTGTTGTGTTCTACTGGATGGACCTTCTCTTAGCCGCATACGCATTGAAACCGTACTGTCATGCTGGCATGTACTGGCATGTTTGACTGGGATCTTGATTGGTGATGGGAAAGTCATTGCGGAGACCTCCTTTTGTGCTGTTGTGCAGCTGTTTGACCAGTCTGGTATTGACGAAGGTGCATGTGTGTTGACGATCTGAAATTGCGTTGTGAAGCTGTTTGACTGGATCTACATTGGAGAGGTGGGAGCTCACGACGGAGACTGGGAGCATGTCACGCTTAGGCTAACTTCTGACGCCTCACAGGTGCTGGGCATCTACTTCAGCGCACACAGGTACATTTCATTAGACCAGCCTATACTAGAGCGCACTCTTACTCAGCGCCTGCACAGATGGGCTCCCAACGGCAGCTTTTGCCAAGAATGTGTAGTTTGCCACACCTTGTTTTGACTTCTGCTACGCCTGTAGTCAAGCAGCTATGTGTCAAACTTTGTTGCAAGTCAGGTATCAACCTCTGCTGCACGATTTGCCTTGGCAGAAGCCATGCCTTGGCAACTGAGTGTGGGACAACTTATGCAGTTACAGTCATCTACAGCATACATCTTGAAACGTACCAGCATCTGTGTGCACCAAGATGTGATGTAAAACTCACCAGATGTGAAGCCTTGGCAATGCTGAAAGCACCGGCTGAGCATGTGTTGCAATGCATGCATCCTTGTCTGCAGGCATCAGAATGCAATACACGATGCTGAAAGCATGTCTTGAAGTCAAAGTTTCAAAACGGATCATTCTCTGCAGGCACAGGGATGGGATTTGCGTGTCAGGATGAGATGCCGCGGACCCCAGAGGGGCGCCCCCTCAGCTATATTGCCCTCAATGGCCATGGCAGCTACTCCAGCGCTGCCTTCATTCTCAGAATCCTCCTGGCTGTGAACGCCCACAATCGCAGCAGAGAAATGCTGACTGCAAAATTTGGCATGCAGGCACAGGGATGGCATCTGGGTGTCAGCAGATGAGATGCCTCGGACCCCAGAGGGGCGCCCCCTCAGCTACATTGCCCTCAATGGCCATGGCAGCTACTCCAGGGCTACCTTTATTGCCAGAATCCTCCTGGCTGTTAACCTCCCCAATCGCAGCAGAGAAATACTGATTGCAAAGTTTGGCATGCAGGCACCGAGATGGCATCTGGGTGTCAGCAGATGAGATGCCTCGGACCCCAGAGGGGCGCCCCCTCAGCTACATTGCCCTCAATGGCCATGGCAGCTACCCTAGGGCCGCCTTCATTCCCAGAATCTTTTTGGCTTTCAATGACCGCACTGGCAAAGGTCTGCACACAGTTTGCTTTTGAAAGCTACGCCACTCCTGATCTCAGCAATCAAGAATGTGCCTGCAAAGCTGTACACACACCTTTAGTTGTACAGAGACTATGCATGCAGGCGTGTGCAGTCAGCAGCTTGGCATGCCTGCTGATGTTGTAGCAGCTGCTGCATCACGGTATCTATGCCCTTAGTGATTGCTAAACTTGAGCTCAAACTATTTCTGCCAGTCAATATTTTGCATCAGCACAGGTCTAGATACATCTCAAGCAGTGTGTTCACTATTTGCTGAGATCATTACTCAAGACATTGCTGCATTGACAGCTGGCACTGGGTGTCAAAGTGAAGATATATGGCATGCATACCAATTTAGCAGCAAGAAAGCTTGCATGGTATGGGCATGCCTGCAGAATGTCAGGCCGTAAAGTGCGCCAACTTTTGCTTGGTGGTGTTTGGCAACAATATGACCCAGAAATGTACTGTCCATAAGGTGATGCTGCCAAACACCACCAAACAACATCACTGTGAGCGATTTCCTGTCTAGCAAAGCTCCAAACACTCCAAGTCAACTCTAAAAGAGCTGAAATGACCTTGTGTCCTGTGGGTCTCAATATGTCAGATTACTTCATATATAGCACTTGCCTTGCAGCACAACAGCACAAGAGTTCTCAACGGGATCTGACTGGTGACAGGGGCATCGATATGGTCCTCCCCAGAGTTGACACTTTGGGACAATATTCAGAAATGACAAGCGCTTTCGAAACATATTGACCAGCTGCTCATAGCAGATGCCAGCTCATATCAGCAAAACAAGTTTGTCAAAGCTAATGTCTCACTTTATGTGGGGTTGCAGGGCGGGTGTGGGACCCCAAGCAGTGCACATTGGTCACCCCAGATGACGTCCCACAAGTCACAAGCAGAGGCAGCGAACTCAATGGCTCCTCCTACCCCTCAGGTCTGCAGCCTCCCGCCCCCCTGCACCGCTCTTTACTCTTCCCCAGGGGCTTAGCGATGCTGTGTCACGCTCACACCTGTTGCTGCTGAACAGGTCGCAGTCAGTTGCAGGTGCAAACGTTGGACAGGCTGTCCTTGCCCTCAAGATTGAGGCTGGTGTGTCATGTTCGCACTTGCTGTTGTTGAACAGGCTTGCAATACTTGAACTTCATCCTGCACTGTCATGCTTGCGCTTGTTGTTATTGGACAGGGTCGCATGTTTTGAACTTGATGCTGCTGTGCAACACTTGCACTTCTTGTGTCTTTCACAATCGTGTAACTCCTGGCATGCACTTCATGCTTCTGTGTCATACTTGCACTCACTGCAAAACAGCCTGGAACTCCTTGCATTCAGCGCTGCTGCTTTATGCTTGAACTTTTACTAGTAGATTGCCTTGCACACAATGGTGTATGTCCCGTTGGAGTTTGTCATCGTTTGTTTTCGTGCTATTTTGTCAAGTGACAGTCTTCTGCAGCAGGACACTCGGCACAGCACAGTTGCAGTGTGCAGTTGAGGCGGGATACAGCACCCTGGCTGGCATACCAAGGCAGGTGGCGCAGGTTTGTAGAAGCCCCTGCCGTGTGGAACCAGGCCAGGGCTTGGGACTCCATCTTCCTGATGACCATGAGGCCTTTCTACAACAGTTCCAATTTATTTTTGTTATCTCCTAACCTTTTTTATCTTATCTGCTTTCCATGTGCCCTTTGACATGTAGGGCACCTGCTACGCTACAGCACCAGTGTGCAATGGAGGCAGGATTCGACACCATGAGCTGATTGCCGCTGTACACAAACTAGATTGCAGCGTCTTCTGACGTTTCTGGTATGCTCTGCTCACCATTTGCGTTTTCACGTGCAGAACACTTGACACAGCACAGCTATGGCGTGCAACTATTGCAGCTTGCGTCGTCTTTGCTAGCTTTCGAGGGCAGGTGGGCCAGCACTGTAGAAGCTCCTGCTCAGCAAGAGTGGTTTGCCAGGGCTGAAACCCTCGATTGTAGTCTCATTTTCTGAAAATTTCCAACATGTAGGACACTTGGAAAAGCACAGCAGCGTACAATTGAGACAGGATGCGGCGCCTTGGCTAGCTTTCCAGGGCAAGTGGGGCAGCACTGTAGAAGCTCCTGCCCTGCAGGAATGGTTTGCCAGGGCTGAAAACCCTGTATCCAGATCCTGGCTTGCACAGGTCAGCGGCAAAGCTCAGTTCTTTGCACTTAGTTCTGTGGGTTTTGTACGCTGTGATGCAAAGCACCATGTTTCCTTTGCTCCTACATTTTGTCCAGCGTCCTAGCAAACTGACAAGGTTTCGGAGTTTCAGGGGTTTGCAAATTCCAGCACCCCAGACCTGGCAGCTGATTTTGTGAAGTCTGTGTAACACTGGACAGTAAGTCTGCTTGTCATTTGGCCTAATTAGAGCTGTAGCTGCTCTGCACGGTCACCTGTGCGGTGTTCATGTTTGTCTTTGTTAATTGAACAGAGTCGAACTCGTACTTACACTGATACAATCTTGGTGCAGTACTTGTACTTGTTCTTTGGCTGCGCCTGTACAGTGCATTCTATGCATATCGAGCTGCGTAGTAGTTTGTTGTGGTTGCACAACAGCATGGTGGACGGGTTGCAGTGTCAAAATTAGGGTGTAGCTGTCAATATGTGTGAAGGCACCCAAGTTGGCATCAACTGTGATCAAATGATTTGCATATGCAGGTGTTCTTCCCATTAGCTCCAGGCATAGAGTCAATCTGGGAGCCACTGCAAGAGGAGGTAGAAGCACGGCTTCAGGAAGCGCAGCGCCAATTTGATGAAGTTGTTGAAGGTGAGGGCATTGCTTTGGCAATGAGCTTGTCTTGTGCTGCTATACATCTCTTGAAGAAGTGTGATCTAGTTGGCAAGCGGGCATGCCGGTTTCTGCTACTACAACGCGGCTTGTGTTGCCGACTATCTGAGCTGACAGACACACTACAATGCTGGGAAAGGTTGCTTTCCTGCCTGCAACATATCGCTGTTCAAGGTGATCCGGTTTGCTTGCTGTACATTGGCATGATGCCGAGCTGCAGGTTGCATTCACAATGAGCACTTGTGCGGCGGCCTTGCAATCAACAAAGCTATGCTGCTAGGTTATGACATTGTGCTGGAAGACACTGTAATGCTTTTGTGTTGTAGCATTTTGTCTGCAGTACAATTGTAAGCTAAGTATTTGCAAGCACTACATCCATCCATGCTGCCTGTATCAAGACATACTTCTGAGTGTGACTGCAGACACGCGAGAGACAGCTGATGAGCTTCAACAGGAAATTGAGTCATTACAAAAGCGCATGACCACAGCATCCGGCCATATGAAGCAGATGCTTAAAGACAAGTTGCATCAGCTTTTACGTCAGAAAGACAAGTCTTGACACCATGCCA
This sequence comes from Trebouxia sp. TZW2008, assembly GCA_002118135.1. Classification (NCBI taxonomy): domain Eukaryota; kingdom Viridiplantae; phylum Chlorophyta; class Trebouxiophyceae; order Trebouxiales; family Trebouxiaceae; genus Trebouxia; species Trebouxia sp. TZW2008. Next base: position 323,520 of record BDIU01000103.1, read on the forward strand.
GTGGCTGTATACATTTGGCTTTTGGCTATGGCTGCTTTCGTTTTCAACAAGTTCACTATGACAACAGCATCACGCCATGTCAAGCAGATGCTGTCAGACAAGCTGCATCAGCTTTTGCACCAGAAGAGCAAGTCTTGATGTCTTACATGCTGGTGGCTGTGTGTGTGTTCATACTTGGCCATGGCTGCTTCCAATTTCAACAAGTTAGCTGCTTTTGTCAAGCAGATGCTGTCAGACCAGTTGCATCAGCTTTTGTGTCAGAAGGACACCTCTTGATGGTTTACATGCTATTGGCCATAGTTGCTTTCAGTTTGAGACTCAATGGCCATTTCAACATGACGCTGTGACAGCCCAATGTGTGAATCAGCAGCATGCAACATGACATGAATGTTTTGCAGCTGACTGTATATGTGGCTAGTTGCCCTTTATGTGTGGCACTGCAGCAGGCGTGGGCGTTTGCAAGTCAGTATAAGATTTTCCATGTACACCGACCAACAACATCTTGTGAATGCTGGCTAGTATACCTCAACAACGTCAGGTCATACGCTGGGCAGACCTATGCAACTTAGGCTCAACAGATGCAAGTTTGCAGGATTGCGTAACCTCTACTGGCCTTTAATCTTGGCCTATATTGCTGCAAGCTTATCTATCAAGGTGGGGGATGCTCCAGCGACATGTGTTGTGCTGAGATCCAGACAACATGCTGCAACTAACTACACTGCAAGATGCCAACAGACGCAGATACATGCCACACAAAACTGCAACTCACTGCTGAGCTGGCTCTAGGTACAGTTGCAGGACCACAAAGCGGGTAGACAGCAATCAAATATATAAGGATGCTGCAAAAATGATGTCTCTTCGGATAGTTGATGCGCTTTCTTCAAACTTGGCAGCAAGGTCCTCATCCCCAATGACCTGTCAGACATGTAAAGAAGAGGTGAGTTCGGCATGAACAAATGTAAATAGGATGTGCTGGCCCGCGTGTAAAGAATTGAATTGGTGTGTTGATGCATGGGCAACCACAATGGCTTATGTGCAAGCCATGCAACGTGCCTCTGTTGACATCAAACTGTTGATGCAGCAATATTGGTGCCTTGCAAATGCCATGCTCATGCTGATCATGACCTCGATCTTCACACCAGCAGCCTCTTTATATATATCAGAAACGGCATACGCACCCTTGTCAAATCTGAGGGGAACAGAGAGTGACGGCACACACGGCAGAGGAGATGTATAAATGTGTTACCTTTGCTGCCAGATGCAGATTCTTCATGAGCTCATCAAGCCGCCGCATTTCACGTACTACACACCCTTCAAACTTGTCTGTCATGCCACAGATGGTTCCAAAAGATACACCCTGCAAATCATTAGACATGTTCAAACGTCATCAAGTCACAGGCTACTACAGCATGAAAATGGCATATCCAGCAACAAGAACGCAACTTCACACGGGCTGCAGGCTTACACTGACAAGAGCAAGTGTGGCAAAAGCGGTAAAGCAGAAAGAAACTACTGCTTACTGCCTGAGAAGACAAGCTGCAACACCACCCATCAAGCATCAGATGGCACATCATGCTCGTCACGTGGGCAATGTTCTGACATTGAAGCATATAGTGCTTCAGAGCACTAGCATGTGAAACACTGCACTCAAACAGTTGCCGCACAAGCACTGCCACCTGTTCTCCGCATGAATTCTTGTGAAGGCAAAGTGCTATCAGTATGGGAAGATCCAATGTAGCTTGTTATTTCACCACTTTGGGACTAATAGAACATGATGTCATGAAGGTGAAGTCGGCCTACTGATCATAGACTTCAAAGTCCCTCTGATCAGCCGTTGACATTGCGCGTCAAGGCTTAGTCCAGAGTGATGCTTGCATCATGTGAACTAGCAGGAGAGTAATTGAAGTCAAGGCAAGTGAAAGTGTTGAGCACACCTTTGACCAGTGGTAGGTGATGTCCATGGAGAAAGGCTTGAAAGACTCCACATACGCATCTGGCTCAATGTCTAGTTTGCTTTCCTGACTGATCTCAGCAATGCGGCGTGCTGTCTGCTGTAGCTGACTCAGCGGATCAGCCAAAGCCCTTGTCAGCTTGATCTCTTCCTGTGCACAGTCACACTATTCTTTCAGGATCACACTGCTATCAGCTGTAACAAAGGCGGTTTCAGACCGTAACTCAAACAGTGATGTCAGCAATGGCAAAGCCCGTTTCAGCTTCAAGTCTCCCTGCATCTAACGATGCCATTGCTAAGTGTGGATTTCTCACAGTGTGATATCAGCAGTGTCCAAGGCTTGGTCAACTTGGATCTTCTTCCTGTAGGTAAGCATGCCTGTATTGTCAGTCTGTACTCTTCCAACTGTGCTTTGCACGCTATTGTTGGCAGTACTAAGTTTCTTATCAGTCTGTAACTTTTTGAACTGTGCTTTGCACGGTATTGGCAGCAGTACCAGGACTTCCGTCAGCTTGATTTCTTCCTGCAGCCAAATTTGCCTTGGATGACAGATTCTGTTTCTTACAATATCGCTGCTGGGATCAATGCTGACAGACACAGGTGAACACGCGGCTCAAATTCAATCGCCACTTTGTCCCGCCTCACGCGGTGCGCAATCAGCTGATTGCCAAGTGACCCCATGATGACAGTATGTCCAATACAAGATGGGACGTATCTTATTATAAACTGTATGCTCAATGTGTTGTGCATGCATATAGAGTCAGACAGCATGCATGAACAGCTGTTAAATCCCCTGTTACGTCCCAAGCAAGATAGATGGATGGACAGACAGACAGACGGACGGCCGGACGGACGGATGGGTGCCTGGATTAATGGATCAGGTGATTGGTACCTGTGACTTCTCTCCCGGCACCAGGCAGGAGACCAGAGCCACTAGCTGATGCTTGTCAAGCCCATTGAAAGTGCCATTGAACATCATCTCTGTCGTCAACAGCTCATCTGCTGTGTCGATCTCGCATGCTGCTCTGCCTTTCAGTGTAACCAAGCCCTCATCATCAATCATGCCTAGCTTGCGCAGCACCTGAGACCTATGGACAGACAGTCAGTCAGAGCACAGACCACAGCATTTGCTCTGATGTAAGTGCTGAAGTTCTTTTGCACTGCATACAAGCACTTTCTGAAACAGGAAGCTTTGATGCTCCTTATGGTTACACGCCTTTGCTTGCAGGCAAGGCAGGGCACATGTGTCTGAATGGCTTTCACATGAATCAAGTTTAGCTCTTCACATGATCCAGCGTAAATGTCAGGTGTACGTGTCACGAGTTCAGCTTGCAAGGCTGGGCCTATTCCCCATTAACATGGCTGCTTCATTAGTGTACCTGGCTTTGGTTTCTGATCTGAAATTAGTGAGCTGACTGTCCTTCATGGAGGTCTTGAGCCGCTCAGCTTCGGCAGTCAGAGCTGCCTTCTTCTCAAAAGCACCATACCGGGTCGCATCACGCTCAGCCTGCAAGCACGCACTGCACTTTTCTGCTAAACTTCCGCTTTACTGTAACATTTGACCTGAAAACCCACTGCTTGAGCATGATTGCTTGCAACCCTTGAAAGCAGCTCAGCAGTCGGCATAGTACAACTTCGGAAAATCTGAGTCACAAATGCCTTCACATGCTTGTGACTCACCAGCTGAAGTGTAGAGACTTTGAAGGTTTACCTCGCAGCACATCACCAAACAAGCACTGCTCAGCAGCAGACCGCTGGGGTTCATAACATCAATCAACACTTTTAAAGTAATGTGATCTGCTCTCAGGCTGGGATCATTATTTGTGCTCAGCATAAGCTCTGCATTGCAGGACAGGTTGAGCAGAATGAGACAGTCAGCAGAACCACGCAAATGCGCTTGCATGTAGTGCACCATTGACATACACTGCACTTCACCAGGCCATACCCTCAGTTACTGCATGTTTAGTACTGTGCACTCAACAACACACACAATTGTTCCCTGGACAGCACCTTGAAGACATCATTGGTAGCGAGCTGGGCTTCCAGCTCTTGTATGCGGCGCACAGCGCTGCCCACGGCAGGCTCCTGGATGTTCATGTCCTCCACAGGGTCTAGCCTAGGCAAGCCATGCTCATACCGCCGCTCCAGCTCCTGCACAAAGCAACGGATACATCAAGACAATGCATGCCACAGTTGTTTTTGCCTACAGCAGGCTCCTGGATATTCATATCCTCCACAGGATCTTGCCTGAGCAAGTCATGCTCATACCGCCGCTCCAACTGTCTAAACACAAGAATGCATTAAGCAACAGCAACAATCCTGACCAAGCTAGTGCTTATTCTGCCACAACTCCTGGAGGTTCATGTCTTCTACAGGGTCTAGCCCTGGGAGACCGTGCTCACACCGCCGCTCCAATTCCTGGTAATCTCAATAATATCAACAACATCAAAATCAACTATAGTAACAACACTAACAGCAACAACAGCAGTGCACGAGTGCATATATGATTATGATCGCAATGATGATACTGATTACAATGATGATCACAGTAACAACGACAACAACAACAACAATATTGTTGATGATCATGATGATTTGGATTGATGTTATCGATAACATACAGTTGCAAGTCATGGCATGCAGTCAAGTCAAAAGTGGCAACTGTAAGTGGTGATGCATTACCAGTCACAGCTTATCAACATGATAGAATGGGTCACCTTCAGGGTGAGCAGCGTGGCACGGCGGGATTCTGGAGGCCGCAGATCAGCTGGGATGTTCACTCTGAGGGTGGAGATGGCGCTCAGCAGCGTCAGGGGGACAGGCAGGATGTGCATCTCAGCGTTGCCATCCTTGCTCATGGGCATTGGCTTGCCAACTGCAACCAGAAACACACATCAACATGATATGTTGCAGCTGAAATGTTCACTCTGAGGGTTGAGATAGCGCTCAGCAGCGTCAGGGAGACAGGCAGGATGTGCATCTCATCATCCGCATCCTTTCTCACGGGCATCCGCTTGCCATTTGCTGTTAGAACAAGCATCTAGTTGAATGTTGCCCAAGACCAGCATGTACAGGCAGAATGTGCACTTCAGCATTGTATTCCTTGCTCATGGACATCAAGTTGCTAACTGCAGTCAGACCCAGTTGGCGAATGGTGCGGCCAAGCACCACAATTTACAGGCAGGACGTGAAATAGCATGGCCATCCTTGCTGGTGCACATGTGACCCCTCACCTTTGACACTGGCAGCGTTACGTGACAGCGGCATGTTCAGCACATGCGCGCTAGCAGGGCCCAAATCTTGACTGAAACTAATGCATGGGGATCCTGTGTTTTATCTTATCTGTCCCTGCTGTACTCAGCTGTGCTACGCAGCATCTCCAAAGACAACATAGAGTTCTTCCCCTTTGGCGCTAGCAGCATCACACGACAGCAGCAGGCTCAAGACATGGGCGCTAGCAGCGCAGCGGCTTAATGCAATCACGTCCTGGACTCCCTGCTGTCTTGTGACGCTGCCACTGTCAAAGGCAAGAACATTTCTCTCTGTTCTGCTGCTGCTCCATACAAGGGTGCTGTGCAACAGCCATGGTGCTGGTCAGCGGTAGGGCCCATATCTTCAGCCTACACTGCTGTGTCGACTGCCACAGCCTTGCGCATGATGCTGACCACATTGCAGCAGCACAGCCCCCACTTTAAATGATGACAGCATTGTAGGACAGCAACAGGTCCAAGACATAGGCGCTGAGAGGGCACATCTGAGTTTGGATGTTACATCAAGATCGCCATGACTGTTGCATACGAGTCCACTGAACATATTAGCAATTAGAAAGAGGGCCACAGATCTCACTTTTGACACTGAACTGGCAGCTTCACATGACATCAGCAGGTCTGGCATATAGACTTTGGCAGGACCCACATTCCCTGTTTGAATGTTGCGTCAAGATCTCACACGCACAATACTTCAATTCAAAAGGAGGCAAAGCAAGTGTCTTGACCTTTGACAGCAGCATCACATGACAGCAAGAGGTCCAGCACATACGCGCTAGCAGGGCACATAACTTCAGTCTGCACTGCTGCAATGACAACCACAGCCCTCAGTGTTACAGGACGAAGAGCAAGAACCTCGCCTTTGACGCTAGCAGCATCACGTGACAGCAGCAGGTGCAAGACATAGGCTTTGACAGGGCCCACATTCCCTGCCTGACTGTTGCATTCAGATCTCACACGCACAACACCTCAATCCAAAAGGAGGCAAAGCAAGTATCTTGATCTTTGACGGAAGCAGCATCACATGACAGCAACAGGTCCAGCAGGGCACATGACTTCAGTCTGCACTGCTGCATTGACAACCACAGCTCACCACATGACGAACACAATGCAACAGGAAGAAGAGCCAGAACCTCACCTTTGACGCTAGCAGCATCACATGACAGCTGCAGGTCCAAGACATAGGCTTTGGCATGGCCCATAGTCCCTGCCTGACTGTTGCATTGAGGTCTTCCACACACAGTATCTCAAGCCGAAAGGAGGCAAAGCAAGGAGCCCTGACCTTTGACAGAAGCAGCATCACACGCCAGCTGCAGGTCCAGCACTTGGGCGCTGGCGGGGCCCATATCTTCACCCATCCTCAGACATGGAGATCCTATGTAGTACCCATACAAGGATGGTGCTGACTGTGTAGGACCTTGAGAGACAACACAGACATCAAGCTCCCACCTTTGACACTGGCAGCATCACATGACAGCAGCAGATCCAGCACATAAGCGCTAGCAGGGCCCAAATCTTCAGCCTGCACTGCTGCATTCACTGCAACTGCCTTGCGCATGACGCTGACCACAATGCCCCAGCCCCAATCTAGGTGCGCCTCCCTCACCCTCACTAAGCGTCCAGGCCTCAGGAAGTGCAAGCAGCTGGAAGGCTGCTGAATGGCTGCTAGCATGACTGTCTCGTACCGGGCTATGTCCTGAACA
>BDIU01000103.1:330452-446798 GCA_002118135.1 Trebouxia sp. TZW2008
CACACCGCAAAAATGTGTCTGTTTCATGTGCATGTTTGATGACAACATTGCCCCAGCCCCAATCTAGATGAGCATCTCTTGCCCGCACCAAGCGTTCAGGCCTCAGGAAGTGCAGACAGCTGGAAGGCTGCTGAATGGCTGCTAGCATGACTGTCTCGTACCGGGCTATGTCCTGAACACACCGCAAAAATGTGTCTGTTTCATGTGCATGTTTGATGACAACATTGCCCCAGCCCCAATTTAGATGAGCCTCCCTTACTGGCATCAAGCATTCTGGCTGCAGGAAGTGCAAGCAGCTGGAATCCTGCTGAATTGCTGCCAGCATGACTGTTTCACACTGAGCTATGTCCTGCACACACGACAAAAGCACACGTGAGGTGAGAAAAGGCATCATACTCAAGACTATTAGGTTGTTCAAAGACCATGGGATGCTTGACAGCATCAGCCTGGGTGAGCCTCTCTGACCCTCACTAAGCAGTCAGGCCTCAGGAAGTAAAGATTGCTTGAAGGCTGTTGTATTGCTGCTAGCGTGACTGTCTCATACCAGGCTATGTGCTGAACACAGAACAGACATACGCGTGAGTTGCAACCGTCCAAAACAGCTGGCAAGATGTGCTTGTGCCTGATTATGTATACATTCATTGAGGGTGACCTTGCATCAATACAAAGTGCTGTAGACAGGTCTGCTTGAATGAAGCTTGCGCTGTGTATGGATCAAGCAGGGTCATGCAAGCCCACTAGCCATGTAAATAGTGACTCAGAAGAAGCGTGTCTGGTACAACGGAAGTCTGACAGCCAAGTGAAAACGCTTTGGCTTCAGGACTGTGAAGAGTCAGTGCGCTACAGAATGTAAGTGATGTCTCTGGCAAAGGCAACACTACACCAGCAGGACAGCTATGTGCACTTGAAAACAAGATGCAACTGCTGCTTGAGCTGTCAACAATGCGCCAACTCTCTGATTGTGCAGCAGCACTGTGTGAGTTGCTAGCATGCTGTGCTTGTTTAATGGCAGTCATCTGTTGGAAAGTGTCATCAAGCTGAGTCACCTGCTTGAGCTGCTGATACTGAGCGTACTCTTCTTCTGTGGCTAAGCCAATGCCTGCAGCCTCTTGCTCTAGCTTTACCACCTCTGCCTGCAGATCACACATCTCACTAATGTGTCATATGACGAAATGTTGTCACCAAGCGGGTACAGAATTGGTCTGCTTGTTTACTGGCGGACTGTGTACTGGCAAATGAAGGAGTCATCCTCAAGGCTGGGTTGAGACATAAGAGAGAGGAAGCTTGTGAAGTAAGAGTACAGTCGCATGATCAGCAACAGAATTGGGCGCAACAGGACATCAAAATTGCCAGCCAGCTCCACGAAGCTTGCAGCCTGTCAGAATGTAGGTCATCATGTTGAGCATATCCAGAAGCAGAAAAAATGCTAGATGACAAAGTTTGAAAACAAAGGGCGCGTGTGCTGCAGAGCCTGACCTGCTTGTTGGGCAGCCAAAGTCCTGCTGGAAGAAGTGCTAAATCACTTCCAGATTTGTGCCAAATGGCAGCTGTGTATCAAGGGTTGGTCATTTGCATGAGACCAGCAACTCAGATATAAGCTATGACAAGTGTGTGCTGCAAAAGCTAACCTGCTTTTCAGGCAGGGTGCGCTCAAACTGGTACTGCTGGAAGGAGTGCTGGATGACATACTCCATGGTCTGCCCCGTGTTCTCCATGCGCCGCATCAGATTCAGCAGAGTGTAGTAGCTCAGCTTGAAGCTACTCAGCAGTGGCGACGGCTTGCCAGTCACAATCTCTCTGCACCACAACATGATCTCCTAAGCAAAATGAGTGTTAGCTTATGTTGACAACATGGTGTTTTAGCTAGAAAGTAGCTCAGCTTGAAGCTACTCAGCAGCGGCGACGGCTTGCCAGTCACAATCCCCCTGCACCACAATATGACTTCCTCAAAAAAGGTTTCTCAAAACAGCTGCTGTCATGTTCTCATTCATAGCATCAGGTTCAGCAGCGTGTAGTAGCTCAGCTTGAAGCTACTCAGCAATGGCAACGGCTTGCCTGTCACAATCTCCCTGCACCACAACATAATCTCCTCAGCAAGACAGGGCTATCAGTACCAGCTACTGTCATATCTCCATGCCCAACAGATGTTCCTCTTGAGTTTGCATTGCTAGTGATGTGGTGCCAGTCACGTGTTGCTAGTCACACGATGCCCATCACTCGTTGTTAATCATATACTGTCAGTCACAAGTTGCCAGTCACATGATGACAGTGACAGGTTGTCAACCGCATGTTGTCAGTCACATCTTGCCAATTTCAATCTTTCTGTGCCGCAAGGCAACAGGCCATAGGCGCCACTTCAAAAATCAGGCACTGCCTATGGCAAAGACGGCAGGGCATACTTGCAGATGACAGTGTCCATGGACTCATCGACTATCATAGTGCACACCTTGTATGTCACATGTTGCCAGTCATATGTTGTCAGTCACATGTTGCCAGTCGCAATCTGCTTATGCTGCAAAGCAACCTGCTGAAGGCAAACAATTCACAGGCCTGACAATACGTATGGCAACAGGCAGCCAGGGCATACTTGCAGGTGACTATGAACCATGGCAAACAGACCACAGGCAATAATCAGAGGCCAGACAATGGACATGGCAAAAGCAGCAGGGCATACTTGCAGGTGAAAGTGTCCATGGACTCATCAACCATCATGATGCAGACCCCTCGGTCGTCCTTGCCTCTGCGCCCCGCCCGCCCACTCATCTGAATGTACTCCCCGCTCTTGACCCACCTGATCAGGCACACAGTGTGTGAGTGTGTGTGTGAGGCATTCAATGGAGTCATCAAGACTCCAGCAACGCACAGGCCCGCTCATCTGATTGTACTCCCCACTCTTCAACCACCTGACAAGACATGAATGTGAGTGACACAACAAACGTATCACTCAGGAATGTGCTGACACAGGTGCTTGGCGTGTGAAGGTCAATTCATGCCTTGCCAGACTTGCAAGAGCGGGAGGGTTGGCAAACAGGCATTGCCAGGCACAGTGAACAATGTGTCGTGAGTTAGCAGAGATGAGGAGCCCTTGCATAGACACAAGAGCGGATGAATTGGCAGACAGGCGTTGTCAGACACAACTGAAAATTTGCTGCTGATCAGCAGGGAAAAGAAGTCACTACACAGGCATCAGGGCTGGAGGGTTGGCAGACAGGCGTTGTCAGACAACGCCAACAATCTGCTTTTGATGCATCAGGACGAGAAGTCATCAGATAGATAGACATGACAGCAGGAGGGCTGCCAGACAAGCGCTGTCAAGCACACTTAACACTCTGACATTGATCAGCAGAAATGAGTCCTCACATTTGCACAGCCACAAGAGCGGGAGGATTGGCAAACAAACGCTGTCAGGCACACTCAAGAATCTGCTATTGATCAGCAGAGATATGATGTAGGTCAGCGACACAGGTTGTCAAAAGACACCATTTGTCCTGCTCATGTGGTGTCATCTGGCAACCCATGTGGCTGACCTGTTTCTGATCCCTTGGATCAATTGCAGATTTCTGGAACCACTTCTCAGTTTATGTAAGCCATTTCTGCACAAGGGTCATGCTTCTTTACTGTATCCATCCAATCTTTGGACATGTAGCTGGAGCTACATGCAGGCAATACTGCCCGCTGCTTGTTGTGAACATAGAAGGAAAATGAAACCGGTGCAGCAAATTATTGTGACATGCACACTTTTGTATGCCCTTTCATTGAAGCAGAAGCATTTGGTCTTGAGAGCGGCTAGGGCCCTTTTGCTCTTCTTCCTCCTTCATGTCTGAACTGCGCAGCCTGTTCTTTCCCTTCCTCTTCTTGTGTGCTTTGCACGCACAAGAAGAAGAGTGGCAAAAACAGCTTGCACAGTTCCCGCACCAAGGAAGAAGGGCAGAAAGGCCATTGAAAGAAACAAGAGATACAAGGAAAGTGAAAGCTTCTGAATGGCCTGAAGCAAGCACCTGTTAGACTCTCCGTCCCACTTGCGCATACTGGTGAAGACACAGGTGGTGGCGGGCATGTTCAGCCCCATGGCAAATGTCTCCGTTGCAAACAGACACTGCACCACACAGCAACTCATGAAGACCAGACTTTGAGCCCAAGCTCATCGTTGAGCAGCACACACAACACGGTGATAAGCTCAGCTAAAAGCTGTATCATCAGGTGATTGGCAAGTAAGCTTCAGACACAAACACAAAGGCTCCTCAGCATGCAGGACAGACGTCCCTATTGCGAACAGACACTGCACCACACAGCAGCCAAACACGCTCAGATCATAAGCTGAGGAAACTTTATCAATATGATATGCTCAGATGATGACTTGCACCATGCATGCCACTGCTGTTTGTGGGCACTCATGTTGAGTCCCACGGCAAGAGTCTTGTTGCAAACAGACACTGCAGCGCACAGCATCCTGTCACACTCAGATATCATATTGCACCATGAAAGCATGAGTGAGAAGGCTTTGATCAGGGAAACAAGGGCTATCCTCAGCATGCTTTTTAGCTCCACAGCAAACGTCTGCATTGCAAACAGACACTGCACCACACAGCACACAACTATGGTCAGACACAAGCTGTATCATCAAGAGCTTGAAGCAAGCTTGAACACAAAAGCAATGGCTATCCTCAGCATGCGTGTTCATGGCAAACACCTCTGTCGTAAACAGACAGTGCATCACCCAGTAACCTGTTATTCTCAAAGAACCGACCAAGTCCAGTTCAAACCATGACCTGCATCAACCAGACCATTGCCATATTTGCGCATGCATGTTCAGCCCTGTGACAACATTCTGCATGGCAGGCAGATGCTTGCAGCAACTCATCAATCTGGAATTCCATGCTCAGGTCCCAGGTCCAGGTGTATGACATGCTTGGAAAATCAGGTTCGCCAGTATGACATGCTTGGAAAATCAGGTTTGCCACAAAAACACAGGCGGTGAGCGTCTGTCTTGATGCATGCTGACATTGATCACACGACGTGCATGTGTGATTTCCACGCATGCATGAGCATGTGGTGTTTATGCAGGCATTGAGATTGCATGTGCACTTGTGAGCACAATGTCAACATGCCTGAACAGGCTTTCCAAATTGCATGGGCAGCTTAAAAGACTTAGCTAGACATAAGCAAGTTTTCAACTAAGGTATTTGAGAAAAGCATGTTGAAGGAAGTCTGAAAGGTTTCTCCGTTTATCAAGAGATGTCTGCAGAAACTGCTTGCATTCACTTGTCCCAGTCAAGTATGGAAAAGGCTATAGAGGATGCAGCTGACACAAGCTGCAACTGCCTCACTCCTCAGAAATCGGAGCAAAGCACAGGCATAAACCAAATAAGCTTGATCCGGTGCAGATGTCCTGACATAGCACCTGACTGGCTGCTCTCTAACACCAGCACCCAAGACAGCAATCTAAATGCAAGAATGAAAGCAAGCAATGCAGCTTTAAGTAGGGGCACAACAGAAGCAACTGGTGCAGTGTGAAAACAAGCTAGCCTTGATGAGAGTCTCTTGGAACAGCAGATCATCGTTTTTTGAGAATGGGCGCGATGCAAAGCAAGCACAACACAAGCAACTGCAACAGCATTACAAACAGCTCGCCTTGACAAGGAAAGCACATAAAAAGCAACTGCAGCAGCATCAGGAAAAGCTTGCCTTGGTGAAAGATTCTTGAAAAGGCAGCTCAATGACTTCCTTGAGCGGAGGCAGCAAGCCTGAGTGCTCACAAAGTGGCGACAGAGGTACACAGAACTTGCCTTGCTGAGGACAGTCAGAGAAGCAGCCCCATCACCTCCTGGAGATTGCGAACAAGCAAAGCAGACGCAATGACATCAGCCCCAAAGAGCTGGAAAAAAGCTTGCCTTGATGAGAGACTCTTGGAACAACAGCTCAATCACTTCCTTCAGGATAGGGAGCAATCCCGAGTGATGCACGCCTATACCCCGCTTCAACAACGGCAACAGCGTCTCAATGAAGTTTAGCGTTCTGTCTTCTTCTTTGAGGCAAGTCATGGCCTGTCCAAAGATGGTTTCCACGCATTCCTCCTCTTCCTTGCTGTTGAAGTTGAGGTCCTTGCCCTTCATGAACAGCGCATTGTTCTCACACTCCCTGTGTGCAAAACACGCTGATACAGACCACACCTGTGTTCACAGCACAAAACACACAAAGGACATATGCAATAAGCAGTCCACGTCCTGGTCCCTCATGCACAGCGCGCTGTTCTCAATCACCTTGTGTGGAAGCACAGACAAATACACGCCACGCTGTGTATTTGTAGCTCAAAACAATCACAACTACAGGCTGAGCTGCAGATTGACATGATGCAATACACAAAGGAGTGTATGTCAGAAGATAGGGTGCTTGCCTCCCAGCCCATTTCTGCTAGTGTGAGCAAGATCGTTGCAATGCATGGATGCAGATTGATGCATACGCTAGCTGTAATGCTTTTAGCACCATAGTCGTGGCCATAACGACTCAGCTATGAGACCTCTGCGCTTTTGTCAACTGATGCAAAAACTAGCTTGATCATTTGTGATCAGTGTGGCAAGGATGATAAAAGGCACATTTGCATGTACACCTGCACGTGAAGCTGATGCCCAAATGTCATGATGCCCAACGTGCAAAGCAGTGTGTGCAAGCACTTGATATTGGATGCTTGGCATGGCAACGTCAGAGACAAGCGCATCAAGGTGTGTACCTGCGGTTGAAGCTAAAGACAATGACTGGTTGGAACTGGCGGGCTTTGATGAGCTTGACAATCTTGTAGATGTCATCAGCAGCACTAGGGCCACCTTGCCCCCTGCCGCCGCGGCCACCTCGTCCCCCTCGACCCCCTCTGCCTCTACCTCGCCCTCCGTCAAATCCCTCCCTGCAGGCAGGTCACCGTGACAAGTTGACCAAACTCTGTGGCATTGATTGCAATAGATTGCTGGATGTTCAGAAGCCGCCTGCAGAAGCTACAGCAGAAATACAAATGCAGAGGTATTCTGATGTGCAGATCGATGCATACAAGCAAAACCGCTTGTGCCTGACCAAATGGTAAGTCATCAGCACATCATCTGAATCTGTCTGTGATGCCTAGCCAACTGTGTCTCAGATCAAAGGAGGTAATGCAATGCTTGAACAACCAAAGCACAAAGCTTTGAATATGAATGAGACCATAAGTGTCTGGGTCAAAAGCATGATGCACTGGCAGCAAACACTTTTTACAGCCCGGACCCACCATGCTGCAAAGTATGAGGCTGGACAAGCAACACACCAACCCTGCCAACTGACCTTGAACCTACTGGCATTCACTAGTTTGGCTGCTGTCAAAGAAAGCAATCTTGCTAACCTGGCAGGATTGGCAGTAGCAGGTTTCTCCCCATCGACGTTGCCATCTGGATCTCGGATGTTGAAGGCCACATGCCGCAGCTCACTAAAGTTCTCTGACTTGAAGTTGCCTTGCTCATCCTTAATCTGCAAGCAGAAGACAGATGCTGAAGGCTCAGTGATATGGGTTTTGGGTGTGAAAGGCCAGGAGGTGCAGCTCAGTGAAATTCTCTGACTTGAAGTCAGTCTGCTCGTCTTTGATTTGAACCCACAAGACAAACGCTCATGATGAAAAAATGGGTCGCAGACATTGAAGGCCACATGCCGCAGCTCACTGAAATTTTCTTACTTGAAGTTGTCCTGCACGTCCTTGATCTGCAAGCACAAGGAAATTCCCATGACTAAAGCAGTCCGCTGCAGTTTTGTTGCCAGCCACGTTCTGCAGTTCTCTGTTGGCCGTCAGCATGCCGAAGCTTGCTGAATTCTCTAAGTTGAAGTTGCCCTGCATCCAGCAGTTTGATGCAGCAGAAACAATTGCAAGTCTGGGTGCAAATGGTAGCGCAATTGTGCAAGTGAGAGCGAGTATTGAGTGCCAGGGTGAATGTGAGAGTCAGTGCGAATGTCAGTGTGGGCTATCACTCACACTCAGACTTATGGCAATACCGATGCTCACAGTCTCATCAAGGGCCACAACAACACCCACTCACTGCTCACTAGATCAAAACCAGAGCCACCTGTATATAAGCCTGAATTTGCGGGTGTGTGCAAAGTATGTACTGAGTGTGAGCGTGAGCCCGACTGCTAAGTGGGCACACTGAGTGTCAGGTCGAATGTCAGCATCAGTGTCTGCGTCAAGACAGCACACTGCTCACCAGATAAAGACCGGAACCTCCGCTAGTGCTGCAGCAGCATTGGTCTGAAGTGTTAATAGACCACATGACAAGGCTTCTTTTGCAGATTGCACACCCAGCCAGCAACCTGAGTGGCACTGGACAGGGCTGTATGTGATAGGGCTGTAGGCGGGCATGCATAAGGGTGTGAGTGTCCAGCTAGCATACTGCTCACCAGATAGAGACCAGAGCCACCACTTGGGAAAGCATAGTGCTGCAGCGGTGTGGGTCTGAAGTCTGTGTACACCACGTGGCAAGGCTGCTTGTGCAGATTGCACACCCAGCCATCAAACTCAGCAGCATTGGGCAAAGGGTATGCAGCAGGGCTGTATGCGGGCATGCATAAGGGTGTGGATGTCTAGCTAGCACTGCTCACCAGATAGAGGCCAGAGCCACCACTAGGAAAGGCATAGTGCTGTAGCGGTGTGGGTCTGAAGTCTGTGTAGACCACATGACAAGGCTGCTTGTGCAGGTTGCACACCCAGCCAGCAAACTCAGTGGCGTTGGACAGGGTGGCTGATAGGAACACCATGCGCACTCCCTTGGGTAGAAAGATGATTGCCTCTTCCCAGACGACACCACGCTCCCTGTCTTGCATGTAGTGCACCTCATCAAAAATTACCCACGCAACCTCTCGCAGTACCTCTGAACCCCTGCAAAGCAAAATCACAATGAACTCAGTGGCATTCAATTGAGTTGGTCACAGACACATCGTTGGTACTTCCTTGGGCAAGAAGATGATTGCCTCTTCCCACAGTACACCACGCTCCCTGTCTTGCATGTAACGCACCTCATCAAAGATGACCCATGCAACCTCACGCAACACGTCTGAGCCCCTGCACAGCAAGGCGTAATTTGCTGAGTCTGGAGAAATGTCATGACATGTTGAGGCATACTGCCAAGAAGATGCATGCCTCTTTCCAGACTACATTGCGCTCCTTGTCTTTCTGCATGCAAAGCGCCTTATCAAAGACAAGCCACGCACATCAAGGGTATCTTGGCTTGTGAGTTTGGAATCATGCGTCTGGATGACAAAGCCCAGCAAAACAATGCTGCACCTGCATTCTTCAGGTGAATTCTGTCTTGAGCAATGCCTCTGGTTGCTGCTGCAAGGAACACATATGCATAACATGTGTTGCACAGTCATCATCTTTAGACCAGCACAGCAACTGATCTGTACTGTTACTGACGTGCACAACACAAGACTGAGCGAAACCCACTGCATGCAATGCAGCATGGTCAAGTTCATCAGCTATACTGCCCACTTTGGCATGCATATACACGTATCATGACGGCATCTGATATGTCTTTGTCAATGCATGAAGCATCTCGTGTGCAGAGACATCATTGAGCCATGCCTGTAGAGCATGCTGCGCAGGATCTCAGTAGTCATGACGACACATGTTGCGTTTGGTCTGATGGAAACATCGCCAGTCATCAAACCAACATCATCTTCAAACTCATCGCATAGCTCTCTGAACTTCTGATTGCTCAGTGCCTACAGTGACAATTTGTCAGTGAGCTAGGATTAGCACAGCTGAGGCTGCTCACACAAAGGTGCTTGAAGCCTGACGACTGCTGCTTTGTACAGTGTCATGTCTGGCACCCTCTAGTTTCCAGTGCTGACACCCTATGCCTCAAGACAAGGAGGTAAATCCATGATGTTCTGTTGCACAGTGCTCAGAACTGGGCTGCAGTAGATGCCTCGTGCCCTTCAGAATTGCCAGATTCTTATGCAACAGGTCACAAGGCGTCCATATCGCGACGCTCAAGACAAGCTTGCCTGGCGAGATAGGACTTGTGCCACACATACCTAGCATTATATGCTGGAACATGTAATGATGATGTTGATGAGGTCACAAGCACTTGAAGTGGGTTTGTGATGCTGTAACACGTCAGCCTGATACACGACACAAGGCTAGGCATGACAGTACACCCGTGGGCAGCACATCAGAAGGCAGAAAGGTTATAGACAGAGCAGAGGAGCAGAGCAAAGCACGAAAAGCGTACCTTGAGAGGTGAGGTGTAAATGACTTTCTGATTATCTCTGAACGCCATGGCAATGGCATATCTGCAAGACACATACCATGCATCACGCCCAATTCACAAGGTTCAACATGAAGCATGCATGTACTGCTGTATGACGAGCTGGCACGTCACCATCTTGGCTGGATGTTGAGTTGGATGCATGCAGCACAAGCTGTGCGAGACATGCAGTTGAAGCATGTGTTGTAATGCAGAACTCTGCTGGTGTTGCTGGGCCCAAACATGCATTGCGCAGGCCATGAAGTGAGAAGGAGCTTGCTTACTCTGCTACAGCTGTTTTGCCTGCTGAGGTATGTGCTGCCACAAGCACAGACTCTCTCCGCTCCTGCCATAAGCACAGCAAGGTGTGGTGCCATGCAGACAGGCATTGAGAGTCACAACACACAGTTGGATGCTTTTTTTGCAGAAGCAACCTCTCACCAGGCATGCTACAGACGTGCTCTGAAATGGGTCTAGCTTGAAAGGGTATTCCTTGGCCATGGTACCCTTCCACTGAGGGTGTTGAACAGATCCTGAGTGATCCACACATCTTGACTCAGATTAGGCCAATGATCGTGAGGCCAATACTTCGATGGACAAGCGACCGCATCAGCAGCATACATACCATAAAGCTCGGGCTGAGAGTCAACCTCAGCGACGTAGTTGTCCGGCAGCGCAACCTCATGCGATATTGCTTGCACGGGTACAGTGAACTTCTTTGCCGCAGGCTCGTCAACGACGCCATTTGCTTCAAGTTCTGAACGCTTTCGTTTTGCTGCCTCGCGCGTCGCCGCGGCTGTTGCGAGGCCTTCCGGAGTTTCCTCCATGCCGACAAGCTTGACCTCTCACGCTCAACAGACTCGGCACAATATACGACAATGCATACGTTGATATCAACTTCAATGACAGCACGTCAGGTCTACTCCATCGATCAGCCGGCGTCAGTGACGCAATTGCGCGACATGGCATGTTGGGCCCTGCAGCACGTCAAAGTTCACAACGGCGTCCGTGCCAAAGCTTTCTCTCGAGTTCCGTAGTACTGTAGTAGTGCGCTGACTGCATAGGCTAACTTTGCTGCCAGGCGCGTGCGACCAGCAGGCACACATGAGTATTTACGACAGCAGATATATGCTGCAGGACTACGCGTGACTGAGTCCAATGACGTTGTGGCGCCGCACTTGCCTGTAACACAAGCGATCATGGGCCTGCCAGGCTCGGTGCAACTGTCGCAGACAGACAAGGAGGCAGAGCTTCGATGGGAGGGCATGAGCGATGCGGAGCTCAATGCCGAAATCAGCGCGCATAGAGCGAGCCTTAGACAGCTCAGCGAGAGGTTGACAGAGTTAGGTGTCACACCTGCCTGGGAGGGCGATCAGACAAACAAAGGACCTGCACGTCCAGACAACGATGCTGCTGCTGCTGGCGAGGCGGATGAGACAGAGCTGAGGTAGAACTCTGCTGTGCACCGCAACACAATCACCATCAGACCCCTCCAGTTACCACAACTCCAGATCGGTTATGGCAAGACTGCTGAAAAGCCCTCTGTTCAGCCTTGCAGGCTGGGGTCCGTTGATGATCTGGATCCCAGTGAGTGGCAGGTCCCACCGCATTGTGTGCCCATACATGCAAATGTTACAACATATGATTGGAAACCCCTAGCTCAAGCTACACAGTTTGATGTGGTTATGATGGATCCGCCGTGGCAGTTAGCTACTGCCAACCCTACCAGGGGCGTAGCGCTAGGCTACAGCCAACTCACAGATCAGGACATTATCAACCTTCCTGTGCCCAGTCTACAGTGCAATGGATTCCTCTTTGTGTGGGTCATCAACGCCAAGTACAAGTTCACACTTGATCTGTTTGAGCGCTGGGGCTACAAGTGAGACTCAACTGCTTTCCATTGGCAGCTTGCATGTATGTGCCCTGTGACCACTGTGACCACTGTGTACACCAATGCACAGTAGTTTGTTCAGTCTGATGCAATGCAGTTTGATTTTGCAGGCTAGTTGATGAAATTGTCTGGGTCAAGATGACTGTCAACAGAAGGATGGCCAAATCACATGGTTACTACCTACAGCATGCAAAGGAGGTTTGTCTAATTGGCAAGAAAGGCTCTGATCCGCCTGGAACAAGAAAGTGCGTCGGCAGTGACATCATATATAGTGAACGGAGAGGACAAAGTCAGAAGCCAGAGGAGATCTATCAGCTGATTGAGGAATTGGTCCCAAATGGTAATTTCGCTTGCACATACATGCATGAGCTTGTCTTTTGCAGGACAGCTCCATTAATATGCATATCGTGTATGTTATGCATTTGAGAGAGGTATGGCATTGCATAGATGCAGTGTAAATGCATGTAGCGTATGCCTGTCTTGACAGCTCATGTCTGCTAAAACTCCTTTCTTCAATGCAGGCAAATATCTTGAGATATTTGGCCGCAAAAACAACTTGCACAACTACTGGGTGACAGTGGGCAATGAAGTTACTGGAACTGGTCTGCCTGTGGGAGATGAAGCTGCATTGAAAGCAAACAAAGCTATACCTGGAGCGGTGTATGGTGCAAGAAATTGACACTCGAATGAGCTGCCACATCTAGCTGTGTGTTTGTAGTCATGCTTCAATGATCAAAATCTGTGTGCGATCCTAGATCTGCTGCTTGCTGAAACACATTTTTGAGCAACTAATAATCCAACACACCAAACAAATGATTGCAGTAATGTGCCATTGCCATTGCAGTGAACAAAACAACCATACATGCATGAGTAAATGCCTCAGGCTTTGAAAGGATGCCTAAAGGTGCTGCATCAAAACATGGTGGTTCACGGTCAGATTTTGCCCTTGAGCAGTCTTTTCCGCCTGTTCCACCACCAACCAGCTGCAAGAAGTGAACCACCTATAACAATTGCTGCACCCAACACCACCTGCAGAGCCAGATTTGGGATCAAGGAAGATGTAATTTGACAGAGTGTGGCATCAGCAAGGATGCAATCTACAAAATAAAGCAGTATGGCTTGACAGTAGCTTATTGAAGTCGAGTGCATGTCAGCTTCAGTTCAAAAGCATGCGCGCTTTGTGATTTTTGCCAGCAATCCTGCCTCCAGATGACGACGGTGACAAGACTCATGTGAGCTGAAGGGTGCCAAGTTGGCATAAGCTGTTGCAAGGTACAGAAGGCAGACCTCTTGAGTGCTGTAAGAGTCTGAAAGGGAACCAAAAGGCCGCGATGAAGCAGCTGACCCTCCAAATACAGATACAGGCAGTTGCGTGCCCAGCTTACTCAAAGCTTCATGTGTTGCAGCATAGTCTTTGAGAAACTTGCCCTGCACAACATGCAATGTTAGAGGTCATTGCATGACTGAATGCTGCCACTTCCCGGCATGGCTTACCGGTTCTGCAGCATACTGCTCTACATGCTGTCTTATCTCAGCATCTTGCAGCAATGGAGCATCCTGCGGTATCCTGTCCTGCAATAGGTCCCTGCAAGCAGGTCAGCAAGCTGATTGCAGCATTGCGTCACAAGCTGCTTTTGCTCCAGCAAATCAAGACACAAGCACTGTGTCAAGACAAAGATCCGGAGGCCAATGCTCATAACATCTCGGCAGCATAATTTTGCAGGCAGGGGGTTTATAGGAAACTTGCTTGAAGTACGTGTTGGAAAAGCGCTTGCTTAATTCCCCATATTGCTTGTCAAAGATGTCTGAGTCTGTTGTGGTCTCGCGACCCCATCTGCCTATGTAATGTGCTCCACACAAGACCACTAGCTGCTGTGTCGACAACCCCAGCCTCTCAAAGACCTTTTTGAGCTGAGGGACAGCGTTCTCAGTGCCTGTACCAAACCGACGTCGCAGCCTTGATATGTCAATGTAGTCTTGCTGACTTCAAACAGGCCACGTGCACCTGATGGAGTGTTTGTCGCATACCTAAGTCAAAAGAAGGCAATCTGCCTTGTGGTGGCGCTACTCTAGAGTCTCGCCTGCCTACATGTACAAGACTGCTCAGCTGATTTCTGTGAAGGCTACTGCTGCGAGAGCTATGCTGCAGGCACCTTGGAACATGACTCACCAGCAGTGAAGTTGATGAAGGGGCCACCAGCTATTCTCACAGCTAGGATGCCTGAGAGCTGAAAGAGGTCTGCAGACAGGTCGCGGTAAGAAGCTGCATGTGTGAGAAAGCTACCTTTGATCCTGCGAGATGCAACGACAGCGCATGCCTGCGTATGTGACGATCGGGTATTTTGCTTTGATCGGCTCCAGCAGCCCGAGAGCAGATGCCAGGCTCTCGTTCCCCGGGTGGTCAAGCTCGCGCTGAGTTCGAATGCTGCCGTTTGCTCCTCCAGTTTTAGTCGTACCGTCGTAAGTCAGGGCATCGTGGTAGGCAAGTCGCAGCAGCAGGGGCACGCACTTCTTTTCCTCAAGCAAGGCCTCGACGTCTTTTTTGGCACCTTCGACCACCGCCAGGTACGACTTGTCGACTTCGGGGGCGCCAGTGCCAGAAACTCTGCCGTTCGCAGCCATAGCAGGCGCTCTCAGGCCACAAGCGTTGTTCGCTTGCTGCGCTACTTAGCTGCAGTCGATAGTTTGACCGAGCTGAGCTTGTTACTCATGCTGTGCTGCGAACACGCACAGACAGACATTGCTTTTTGGGTGTGAAGCCTGCGCATGAGCGACGCGTCAGCGTTCCATGCTTGTTTGAGACTCAAAAGCAGTTTGCATGCAACGTATTGCGCAGAAGCAGATCAAGCATTTCAAGCAGATCATACGTTGATGACGAGCTAAACCTAGATCTGTCAATTGTATCGCCAAGCCACACAGCTTGCAAATTTTTAAAACAACAATTGCAGCTGCATGTCCATGAGCATTCAGTTTGCGTGCCTATCTAAAAGTACGCAGGCATGGCCTTCTCGTTGCTGCTGTGAGGAGCGACTACTTCTCAGAGCTGTGAGTGCCTGTGAACTTCCTGACTTCGTCAATGGCTTCTTGAATTTTCTTGGGGTCTTTGCTTGCTTCTTTGTCAAAGGGTTGTGGCACATCAATCCCACGTTGTACTGCAGGTCGTTCCTCAATGCGCTTCATCCAAGCTTTCACATTGGGGAGATCATCCAGCGAGATGCCTGCAATTGTTCAATGCAGTGACTTCTGTATTTACACCCAAACACATTGCGGCAGGACATCAGCTGTCATATGCTAAGGCTGCTTTGTCCAACACAAGACAATGCTTTGTGATGAAACCATGATGTTACTGCAGTGTGCACCTGACAGGTTGAAGCTATAGCCTCTCACCTGCCATGTAGTGAACATACATCCAGGAGAAATTAGCCATGTCAGCAATGGTGTACTCTCCAGCAGCTAGCCACTGCCTGCCATCAGACAGGGCCTTCTCAATCACCCCATACAGCCTGCTAGTTTCATTGGTGTATCGCTTGATCCCATATTCTATTTTCTCTGGGGCAAACTTCACAAAGTGCGCTGCTTGACCTTGCATTGGTCCAAGCCCACCCTGCATGAATCCACCATTCACATGCGCATGCTAGATGCCTTGGGGTTGATTGGTTGGTTTGACACCTGTTCCCGCGCGAGCGCAAGGTAGCCGTGGCATGATGCAGGTATGCTCAGCTAGTTGTTGATCTCACTGGGCAGACTCAGCAACAATCTCAGGCGGCATGCTACATGACATGCAAACATCAGCAAATTTGTCTTTGCTGAGATTGATGTACGGGCAATTGGCTCACCATCTGAAACATGAGCCAGGAGATGACTTCAGCTCTCTTTCTGATGTCACTTGGAAGGAATTTGTGGTGCTTGTCAGCCAGGTAGATCATGATGGCCCCAGACTCAAAGACAGGCAAATCCTGCTCATCGTGGTCAACTGCAGATCAGCCGACAACAGCACAGTAAGCTTTTGTTTGTCTCATTGAAATGTACAAAGCCATATCAGCATAATCAGAGCATGCAGCCAGGCCTACCAATGGCTGGTATACGACCGTTTGGGTTGATTTTGATGAACCTGCAGTCAGACAAGCGTTGTTATGCACACTGCAGTTCAGCACAGTGCCAGTACATAGAAGTTGTGATGCACTAGTGCCTACATGAGGTAAACCTATGATTCATGCAGGGTCTTGCAGGCAGGCATTACCAAGGCTCCTTCTGTTCATTCTTGCCAAGAGACAAGGCGTGCACATGGTATGGGATACCCAACTCCTCCAGCAGTATGCTTGCTTTCCAACCGTTGGGGGTGCCAGCGGTGTAAAGTGTAACGCCTTGTTTCGCCTGCGTCGCGGACATCACGCCTGTGCTAGACCTAGTGATCACACCTACAATCAAGCCAACTCGTGGCGTGAAGCAAGCCTTGCAGTATGCTGATGGGCAAAGCTTCGAATGGCCGCATTACGAGAGCGAAGACATTCGATGCAGCGTGATGTGTCGGTTTTTGCAGGAAACCTGCAAAGGACGCACTTCTGACGTGTCTAGTTGGGGCAGCCCTCAAGAGGACTGTTCCTACGCTGCTTCGGTTTAACAGCAGAGAAGCTGCAAGCATGTACGCACTGATGCCGAAAGTGTGACATCGCTACGACCGAAGCGCAGACCCACATGTCGCCTGGTCCCCCATTAGGTCAGCCATCAGTCAGAATGGAAGCACACAGGCTCGGACAGACCGAAGAGACAGCAAACTTTTCAGTCAGATTTTGTGTTCTGGATGTCTGATGGCAATGGCATAGCCCAGGTGAAATGATGCATGCTGATGCAACCTCTCCAAGCAAGCACAATCTGGGTCAGTAGCCAGACAAACCAGCAGATGCAATTTTGCTTACACTAAGGACTTGCGTTGGCTGAGCACTTAACCTGCAGTGCACTGGAGCGGTACAATCAGTCAGTTGCACTCAGAACGTTGCTACTTGTCAGGTTGCAAGGCGCAACCTTAGACTTGTACAGACATCCATTGTAGCTTTGCTGACTCAATTTCACGCTTCTGCAGAAGTGAGTGGGTGCAGGCTGATGCAACTGAGGCACTTCGCTGCCAGCAACTGGCAGCAACTGGGACCTAGCAAGGCTGTCAGTTCTGTTGCTGCAGGTTGTTTTGCCGGTGACCTTCACTCATAGCCAGATACAAGGCCTGCTTTGCTTGGATCACAGCAGCACATGCATGAGCAGATGCAGGGTCAAAGTTGACTCAGCCGTGCGGGTCTACATTGATTGTGCATGCCTCACATCAAAGACAGAGATGTGAAGATTTTTCTACCCGTTTGCAACTTGACAGTTCATGCCATCTGCACCAACTGCAGGCACCTGTGGCAGAAATGAGAGCCACACATGTGTCTCAAACAGCTTTAGTAGGAGCTGATGACTCAGATCGATTCAAGCAGTCTCGACATATCCTCAGCCGAGCCTGTAGAGCTGCC
Source organism: Trebouxia sp. TZW2008 (assembly GCA_002118135.1). NCBI lineage: Eukaryota > Viridiplantae > Chlorophyta > Trebouxiophyceae > Trebouxiales > Trebouxiaceae > Trebouxia > Trebouxia sp. TZW2008. The sequence continues at coordinate 348,104 of BDIU01000103.1, forward strand.
TGGCTAGCATGTCTTTTAGCAAATTGTGCATGACTTCATGCATACTTCAATTGAAAGGCTGCAACTTGCAAGGCTTGCCAGGAGGCACGCGATTGCAGTGGTCCTTGTAAGGTACAACTGCAGCTGAAGTCAAGCAGTTGTGTGAGGCCTGTCGCTGTTCACACAATGTCACAGGTGCGGGAAACGCATGCGCACAGTGCAGACGCAGTCTGCACATCCTCACTGCTTGGTGCCGAACGCTGATGTCTTGTTCACAAGCTGCAGTGCGTGCACATGGCTTGCATGCATTTAACATCCCAAAATTCTCGAGGTCAGAAGCGTGGCAGAATAGTCAATTGGCTTTGCAGCTGTTGCGGAATTTGCGACTTTCGCGTCACCTGATCACGAACCACGCTTTGTAGACTGAATTGTTTCACTGGTTGTTGCTTTGCGCTGATCAATCCAAAGGTAACAAGCGTTCACAACCAAGTTGGTGCATGCATGCACGCAGGAGGGAGTAGCTCTCTCCAATGATGGCGAAAGGCCGCGAAATCTTTGCTATTGCAGGTCTTTTCCGAAAGTCTGAAACATCATGGCGTTCACTTTGTCGTCTGTGCACAGCACGCATGCCTGCTGTCCACACGGCCAAACCTACAGAAGCATGCAGCACGCTGCACCTCGTGCGACATGCAGCAGAAGCTTGCCGACCATGTTCGCGAGCGGTCGCCGCTTCGCACAAAAGGTACCATGCAAGCAGCAAACCCATCCGATCAGAGCATTGTGCCAGAAGTGTGCGGACAGTTTAAGATCACTATTTGATGTCTGCAGATAGCAGCATCGTTCCCATCTGCAAAGCGCTGCAGTAGACTTGTTGTCAAAGCAGAGCAGAAGGGTAAAAGCGTTGGCAGGGGTGGCTACCCAGTTGACGAGGACAAGGCAAAGCAGCTGAGACACGTGGCAGAAAAGATGGATGCCTTCTTCGCAAGCAGCGACTCAGCAGCATTTGATGCAGTGGCATCTCCCAACATCACTGTGCATGCCGACCTGCTGATCTTGGACAATGACATATCAGGAGCTGACAAAGTCAAATCCACGCTGCAAACCTACACCAGCGCCTTTGAATACAAGCATGAGAACATTGCTCATGGCGCTGACATTGATGGCAGCAGCGTCTTTCACTTCTGGTTGCATCAGGTGAATGATATGCCATGCCACAGTCGCATTGCTTGTGCACGCAAGCTTGTGGTAATGTATGACTTGGCAAGGCACCAGCATGCCAGCTTGCAAGCAATCTCTGCGCTTTGCGTTCACACAATGTGGCCAGTCCATGGGTCTGATCATGTATCTAGTGACGTCTACAGTGTCAGTGCAAGCAGTAGTCAATGTTTCGCAATGCTATGACAACAACCTTAGCGTGCATGATGTAATGGGACAGTGCGCTAATGCTTTCAGCTACATTGTGTCCAGGATTTAAAGAAGAAGGATGGCCAAGGAGGAGATGGCTTGGCTGAGGAACTGACAGATGGCATCCCCACCAAAGCAGGTCAGTCAATGCATCTCACCTTTGCCAGCGCCGCATTCTTGCTCTTCATTTTGAACCCCAGGTTGTTGAACGGCCTGCGCGTGCAGTCCATTGAAGTCCTGTGTCAGAGTTCCCTTCTCTCTGCATGTCACCTTTCAGTCGGCTGTGTGCCATGCATATAGTGCAAACAAAGCCCTCTGTGCACTTTCAGGCTTTACATTGTACAATGCAAGTCAGAATCCCAAGCTGCTGTACAGCTGCAGTGCATTCAAAGCTCCCTGTCAAATTGCAGTTCTACAGCGTACATCTCAACCTGTAAGCTGCTATACAGACTGCACATGCCATGCAGTCAAAGCTCTTTGTCACCTTGTGTTCAGTCATGTGCATGTCAAGTTGCAGGCTGCTTTACAGCTGTCTATTGAGTGTTCAGTCCTTCAACCATATGGTATGCAAAGTTTCCATACAGCCTGCATGCGCAATGAATTGGGAGCTTTGAGTACACCTTCTGTCTTTCAATCACCTGCTGTGTATGCATACAGCCATCTGAGGGTCAGTATTGACCTTGTGTCTCTGACTGCTGAAATGCACATGTCTGCACCCAAGCTGCTGTGCAGCCTGCATGCATAGTCAAAATCAAGCTTTCTGCTGGCAACTTGCATGTGATTTGCTTGTTGCTTATGCATGCAGCCATTTGGAGGTATGTGGTGGGTGATGATGGCAAGGTCACAGACATCTATTTTCTAACCCAGCTCACACCAGATGAGAAGGTTGCCATGGTAGGCCCAACAATTGCTGTATCCACATAATTTCAGGACATGCTGTATTTGCGTTGATGGAACAACGGTATGTTGCTGTTGTAAGCAAGCTCATAGCAGAGACCAAAGCTCGACCAGTTGCTGCTTATGCTGAACATTGCTTTGGGCATCTTGCAAGCGTTCAAGAAACTTTGATGATCCCATGTTCCTGTATGCCAAAGGTAGAGCTCTCAGTGGTGTGGTTGCATGCCTTGATGCATCACGCATACTATGCCTAATTTTGGCACTCTGATGTTCGTAGTCCAAAAAGTCATGCAGTACAAATGTGACAAGTGACTTTGTAGCTTATGCCTTAGGGTTGATGCAAGTTCAGGCTGTGCAAATTCATTGAATCAAGAGTTGGTTTTTTGCTGCAGTGGAATGACCCCAAGCTTGGTAGTGACCTCAAGTTTAATGTAATGGACTTTAAAGGCCCAACAATTGAGCCAGTGGACACCAGGATGTCAAGTATGCTGGACTCAGCCAAGATCTTCAGTGAGATCTGGGAGACAGGTCAGCATCTTTTGTGTTATGCATCATATTGCATTGCATGGTTGCGCCCTGTGCTTTGCGCAGTATCTCCCCATATATACTCAGAACAGGACATTCAATCGGCAACGCTTCCTTACAAAATAAGGCTTGCGCATACCGAGTAGATTTTTCAAAAGTTGCCCTTGATGCTTTGCACCTAAAACCTGCTTCATGCTAGTCAATTATCTAGAGCAGCTCTTGTCTTCAAGCTCGTTTGGCTCCTAGGTTAGACTTAGACTTTGTATGTTAGCAGTCAATACAGTGCGTCAGCAACGATCTATTGACTTGCCTTACATTAGCTGGCATTGGTCACAGCGCCTGAGCATAATGGCTTCATGCAGGCAACTCATCTCTGGCAGATGACATCTTGAGTAAGAAGTTCAAGGAGATTGCGCCCATCTTCGGATCCAAGATTGAGGGAGTGGACAAGTTCAAGAGCACCATTGATGGCCTGTACAGCGTAAGCACCAGCGCACCACCAGAACCTCGTTCCAGTGATTGATACCCTGAAAAACTTGCATACTATGTATCCTGTATCGCCCTAACACATTGCAGATGCCACAGTTTGCACTGCACCTCAGGTAATCATACCTCCAGATGCTTGCAGATTGCATCTTCTGTGATGTGTATGGAACTAGTACAGTGGCAAGCCTTCAGACTAATTCTGTGACAAACCTCACAGCTGCCAAATTGTACTGTACCTGAGTTCAATCTGCAACTGTTGTTTAGCCCCACAGGTGCTGCAACAATGATGTGCTGATGTTCTGCCAGCTTGGCATGCTGAGACAGTAGTTGCTGTGACGCGCACATCACTGACGATAGTACAGCATATGCACTGAACCTGCCTGTTGTCACACTTATTGGCAGTCAAGCTGTATTGCACCTGACTGACGCCTGCAAATGGTGTTTGGTCCCCAAAGCATTGCAACAACAAGACTGTTTGTCAGTAAGTCAGCTTGGTATGCTGAGACTCTAGTGACCACATTGGTGAAATCGTTGACGCTAGTACAGCATAAACACTGAAATTGCTTGCATTTTTGGGCACGGGCCGCCAAGCTTTAGGCACCTGACTGAAATTTGCAAATGGTGTTGTGTCTCATCAGCATTGCAACAGTGATTTGCTGGTGTTCTGGAGGCTCGACATGCTGAGTTGCAGTGGCCGTTTCTGCAACATTGTTCACTCTGGTGTAGCCTGAGCTAAACAAACCTGCACTGCCAAGTCATGTGGCATTTCTCTGAGATCTGCAATCAGTGTTTAGCCCCACAAGGATTGCAACAACTATGTGCTATTGTTCTGCCAGCTTGATATGCTGAGGGTCTAGCAGCTGTCTTTGCAACATCATTCACTCTGGTACAACATACTGCCAGAGCGAATGATGTGACCAAGACACAACGCTAGAGTCATGGCACACGCTGTTGGTCAAGCACACCATTTGTCACACACACAGCAAGGCACTGGCACAAGACTGGGCAATTTGCCAGGTCGCAATCCTGTACCCTTCTCTACATTCATCACTGCAATGCAATGATGTTACACGTGCCTTAGCAACTGTGGTCGTCTGCTCATGCTGTGCTTCTTTCATCCATCTGAACTGTAATCATTTGCATTCAGAGGAGAGCAATGCATTTAGAGGAAAGCAACGTATGCTTGAATGTACAGTGCTTTCTCTTTGCGACAAGGGCTTGCGGTTTTCAAGCAAATTGTCCTGACCTCAATTGGCCCTTACTTGGCAGCATTACTGCAGTCAGGCTGCAGTGATTGGGTTGCATTGTCCTTGCAGCATGAATGTGTTTATACTGACTAACCAGGAGGACTCATCGTACTCTTTCATGGCTCAGGATAAAGTCACAGTACTATAATACTTGGTACTCATTCACTACATGCGCACATTTGGAACGCCATGTGCAAGCTATTTTTGAGGTTTGCAAACATGCATGACTTTCTGTTCCATGCACTGCAGAGCTATACAATCAGAATGCAGTAAGTGATTCCCAGTTGCATTGTCCTTACATCATCAACATATTCATGTCAAGTGCTCTGAATAGGCAAGACTTCTGTACTGCAGAGCTATGAGAGGACAGGTGGCATGAGCCAATTTGCTGTTGACCCTGACAGCAACAAGGCGTTCATCCACTGGGAGTCTAAAGGCAAGCTTGGTGATAGCAGCCCATTGGGTGTCTCCTTATACGGCATCAACATGCTCATTTTTGACAGCTTTGGCTTGATCGAGACTGTGGTGGGCTTCAGACAGCCACTGCCCAAGGAAAGAGTGAAGTATCTGAAGAAGGTCCCTGAAAAGGCTGGGGCTACAGTTTAGTTTGTGTGTCAGGACTGGTCAATTCATCATGCAAGGGCTGCTGCTAATCACAGAGGTTCAGTGCCATGAGGATCTGCACAGATGTCTTCGTTTTTGTTCTACCAAGCAAGCCAGCCTCAGAAATGCTGCTCCTGCTCAGACTGCTACATTGCTATGGATAGAGTTTAGCAGTGTGAATTGTTTGCTCAACTACCTTTGCAGCCATACAGAAGGTCAATACAAAGCGGGCGTAGAGTCTGTTTGAGCTTTTCGCAATAGCAGCTGGTGCTAAGCTTAGTAAGGCACAGTAAATATGATAAGGCAGCTTCCGATACTATCCTATTAGGATTTCCATACAGCGCAGTCAGCACTATCAAGTTGAGAAGACTTTGGTGCATTGCAAAAATGTTGTGACAGATCAGATAATCAATTGGGATGTCCTGCCTGGCTAGAGCCCAAAATATCAAATTCATCGACCATGCAGAATGACCGAGGCAGTTCCAACCGGGCACACTATGTGACATCCTGTAGCCTAGTACCAACAACAGTGTCTTACCTTCACAGCGCTGGTGCGCGCTGCCAGCACTAGCAGCGCGCAGGGTGGGGCAGCTGCTTTGAAGGCCGGAGTTGTTGTTGACGCCACTGCATCATAACATTTTGTACCTGCCCATTCCTTGTTCAGATTGTCATTGGCACCTAGGCCTAGAAAGCTCACTATACATCAATGACTTTGAAATCATAGACTGCAACTTTTTACCACACCATAGCAGGATGTTGGCACATCACGCAAATGCAACCACGTGTTGTCACAGTGGCAAGTAAGGCCTCGTACATCAGGGAGCTGGTTCAATACTGAACAATCTAAGTCTGCTTGTGAACAACTGCCTACTGAGCTGAAACACACCTCTACTTGCCGCGATTCTGGGAGTGCAATAGACAAAGGAAGTATGTTTCTCGCCGGAAGCATAACTATCTTGATCTCCACATCAGGCTGGATGGCACAACGGAAATTATGCTGAAAAAGTGTTTGATCATATCGACTTTCCTCATACACATACTCCATCTGATGCTCAGATGTCTCTGCCTCAAACTGATGTACTCGATATCCAAATGTATGCACCTGAGGAAGAACTAAGTCTGCAAACAATCGCACCACCTCTTTGGTTAGAAAATCGCCTAGATGTAACACTTTCAAGCGGTGTAGCTCAGTCAGAGCAGCATGCAAAAGCTCTGAATGCTCTCCAGTAGGATGCAGCAGTATCAGAGAGTGCAGATTGTATGGCAAGTGTTGCAGCCAAAAAGGCTGTACGCTTTGCAGACTGACGGAAAGAGGCATCTTCAAAGCTTGCAACTGTGTAAACATGTCTGTGTACGGCGCTGCCACCTGCAAATTGCCTTCAAAGCACAATTGGACAAGCTTGCTTGGCATTGCATCAACAAACACATCTACACCCAGTTCCAATGCAGTCACATGTCTTAGGTGCACAGCTGGGATGCAACACGGTTTTGCCATTGTGCCAATTCTCACAGAAGCCACATTTGGAAGCTTCTGCAGCACATGCAGGAACTCACACATTCTGTTTGCACTTAATTGTGGTGTTGGAAAAAGCTGAAGACTTTCCAGTGTTGTCAGGCTCAGAAGTGCAGTCTGACAGTGCAAAATTGTGCCTGGAGTGCTTGGCAAGGTGAAAGCCAAGACCTTCAAGCTGCTGAGCTGAGAGGTGTTATTCACAAATTCAGACAAACTCTCTCTGATCCTGAGCTGGGTGATGCTCGACACAACAGCCGCAAGGGCAGTCTGCATGTCTGGCTTGCGTGCATGGCTTGCAACGACTTTCAAAATCAGCTGAACTCTTTTGCATACAGTGCTGCCCTCAAGCTCTAGCTTCAGCCTTTGCAGAAGTCGCCGTGTCTGTGTGGCTTTTACTATCTGCTCTCGCCAGCCGTCCATACTCCATTTGTATAGAGCACCTTGATGAGGAGTGATGCAGACTGAGTCACATGCTGTGTTGTGCAAGAGCTCAGCAAGATCCTGCAGGTCTGCACAGTCCTGCCAGTATACGACAGTTGCGATTGTTGACAAAACTCGCCGTGCTTTTTGTGAGGCCTCCTGCCACGGCGCTTTGGAGGGCAACCGTATTGAAGTGGTACAAAGGCGTCCCAGCTGACTCCAGCGTTTGCAGCACAGGCGAAAATCTCGTTGGTCGACAGCAGACAGGCTGTGAGCGATTTTGCGCAAAATTTCGTCCGGAACCTGTCAACATAGCGCATAGGCTCAGTTCAGGAAAGAAATGAAAGATCGATTGGTCTTACCTGTTCCGAGAGCATGCCAGCGAGTTTCGTCCGTTGCAGGGCAGAAATGAGACGCGATGTCTGGCTTGAGCGTAACTATCTGCAGGACTCCTTTGCAGCGAGGTGCCGCTGTCTGTTCTCGCCCTGCCAGATTGACAATTGACGCAAAGCTCTCGCGGCAAAGGATGCTTCAAAATCACTCCACTTGACTCGAGACCCGCCTGGCGTGACTCATGACCCATCCCCCGGCAATTATTCATGCACTCTCAGCACACAAATACAGCAAGAACAGCACGGCATCTGCCTGCGTGACGAGTTTGCCCGCACTTGGGACGACAAACAGCTGGTCCGCCAGCCAAGCGTGCAGAGCTCAGCTACCGGGATAACCCGCCACCGCCTTGGTACTGCTGAGCGCGCGCTGGCAAACACCGGGAACTGCCTAGTACGTGCCCTGATACGTGCTTGGTACGTGTCTGAGGTTGGTCCGGCTCAGTAAGGCCTTGGAGCTTGCCACACAGGCAAGCTTTAGCGGTGAAGCGCCGGTCTGAGTTCACGTCCCTGTGTCGCTGTGGTTTTGCTTTTGCTGATACTTTTGAGGAGTCCAGTCACCGGGATTGCCCGCCTGGAGTCGCCGAGCGCTGGCTAATCCGCATCGGTACGTCCTTTCGAGTGCTCAGCAACATCATGAATTTGCCACAGCAAGCAAGCTTGGCAGGCGTAGCTTCAACCCTGACTCCTGTTCTTAATCTGCAGCCTACCACTGTCTTTCAGCTTTTCAGAGGCTGTCTGCAGCAGCTTTCATCGATATGGCTGAGGAGTTCCAGGCAAGTTCAGCAAATTTCAGCTGCAGTCCTTGTCACATATAGGGTCTTTACAGCTTCAGTTGCTCAAACACAACTATGCTCTGCTCTGCTGTAATGTTTGCCCTGTCAGCAAACAGTAGTATAACACTGACAGCGGACTGGAGGCTCAAACACAAATGAATGTTCCCAAGGTACTTCATGTCCACGCTGACCTCAGCACTTGGCTTGCGTGTTTGACTTGTAGCTTGTGGGTGCTGAGCAGGCAGCTGGATGCAGGCACAGGGCAAGGTTCAGCAGAAGACTCAAGCTGAATCAAGACTGTGCAGCGTTGAGCTTTGCTTGAGTTTTTGTCAAAACTTCACGACACGTGCCTGCATGGCTCAACGCTGCATGCGCAGGAGTCTCTGAAGGGCTTCATGTGTTTGTGAACACGCCCAATGCGGAATACAATTCTCTGCTCAAACTCTTCAGTTATGCAGCATACATATTTGCCCTGGAATCTCAGGGTTTTGTTGAACGTGGCTTTCCTTGTTTCTCTGATATTGATTTGGAGAATTCGAATGCATTCAAAGTGCCCATAATGGTGCACCTTGATATATTTCGCCATGCTTGTGCAGTACTTAGCATATGCTTTTGCCCAGGTGCTGCTGCAGACGCTTGCTTATGCTGCATGAGGTATGCTTTGTTGCTTTGCATTGGGCAGAAGGCGATCAGCTGATGTCTTGCAGCAGTTGGAATATGTATACGCATGTTGTGATCCTGCTGTGCTTACAGCAGTTGAGGCTGCAGCTGACACTGCAATACCACATGGCATTGCCTTCAGATGTACCTGTGTACTGTTGTTTGTCTTGTTGCACAGCAAAACCACAACTTGAGCAGCATGTTTGGTTTTGACAGCAAAAGGACAAGTCAGCACAATGACATGCCTCTACAGCAATATGATGTGTTACATGTAAACACTGCTGCCGTGAACTTTTGCCAACAAACCAATTGTAAGAAGTTGCTGACATCAGTCAGATCTAAAAGTATTTAGTGCTACTACTGCAAGCTGTCAGTGACAGATCCCATGCCCAACTTGCGCCATCCTGCTTGAATGTCAACTGCTGCTGCTAGACTAGACTTGAGCTTCATGCCCTGCATCACACTTCCGCTGTCTTGAGCTGTGTCAGTGAAAGAATGCATGCAGAAAGAGTCAGCATATCATGCACATGCCTGCATTTTTGCTGCAAGTAAGCCCCAATGCAGCTGCACATTGTGTGATACTGCATGTTGCTGGGGCATGCAGTGCCAGCAAACATTGCACATACACAAGATTGCATGATGGCTCAAAACAAGCAGAACATCAGACTGTCTGATAGCACAGAACTTGATCAAAGCCATCAGATCACGCAGCGTGTGACCACATGCACATGTTGGTTGCTGATGACCTGTATGCCAGAAAGAGAGAGGTAGGCAACAAGATTAAGCCAGGCACTCAATGCCTTGCCCTATCTCAAACTGGCAGCTCTGAGAGGTGAGCTGGCTTCGCCATCCTGAAATCAACACGAATCCATCTGAGGATGCTTGCATTGAAACTGGTACTGACATGGTGTGGCTGTGCAGCTCCTAAAGCAAGCCCTTGACACACACAACGCAGCACGTACGCCAATCTGCAGTACTGACTTGAGCATGATTGCTGAGCTACTTGTTGGTTGCTTTGGTGAACACTTCTCCCTGAACGTTGGCAGGTATGCATCTGCACTGAGGTGGATAGAATACGTCGGTAGTGCAGTGCAGCACTGCAGGAAACCACTCAGGTAAATAGGTGCTGCCTGTCCAGGAGAGCAACAGACTGCATTGAACGTGAGCACAACACCTCTTCAAGCTTACACTGTACTGCACTGTACTCATAGCCTAATGCAGTGACACAGACTGTGCAAAACAGCATGATACTGCATTCAGCACGAGCAACACAGACCTTGAAAGCTTGTATGGTACTGCACTGCTTGAACACCGAAATGCAGTGACAAAGACTATTCAGAACAGCAAGACACTGCATTCGGTTTGACCCGCCCACCTCTTGAAAGTTGGCACTCTGCTGCAATGTACTGAAACCAACTGCTCAAGAACAGCAAGAATGTGCTTTCAGCATAGGCAGCACAGTCACAGACTGTTCACAACAACAAGAAAGGGCGTTGAGCGTGACTGACCCACCTCCTCAAAGCTTGTACTGTGGTTGCCGTCTGCTGTCACGGTGCCAGGCAGTGCACCAGCTGCCTCAAGGGGATTATTGGTGGCAGGCAAAAGGCCATCTGGCAGCGCTTCAGTGGCATGCCCTGCTGGGAAATTGCAAGACGTGTTGGTCAGGGGTTCTTGCAAAGTGAACAAGCCAGGAATGTGGCAGACTGACCCAGATGCAGATGGCTTTGGCAGGCTGGACAATGCCGACGCGGTTTGCGGGACAACACAGGCTAGGCAGTGTGGATTGAGAAAACATTTGCAGGCATTGCTGGGTCATGGCTCTGAATCAAGCTGAGGCTTAGTCTTCAGAGCTTTCCTCAAGACCTAACCCTACACAGTCAGTGAGGCGCTGTGCAGCTACACTGAATCTCAAAGTCAGATGCTCACATGCAAATGACACATGCAACAACTGCATTGTAACAGCAATACTTCTGATTAACACATGAGATTTGATCTGCCACATGCATTGCATGTAAGTTTTCACCATGTATGTAAACACATATGCTGTGTTGTGCCTGTTGCTGCACAGTGCCAAAAGAATTTCACTTCTGAGCAGATGCAGCATGACGAAGAAAGTGCAGCGTAGATAGACAGACAGACAGCCACACAGACGGACAGGCAAGCACGCAGACCAGCCAGCAACACAAACAGCTTGCCATCCAGCAACAGGCAAGCACATGTGCGCACCTGATATTGAAGGGTGCAAGCTTGCCATGACATCCTGATTCAATGCCATCAGCTGCTGTGGCACTGAAAGCTCTGTGACATCAGAAATGGACACAGCACTGCTGCCATAGGCACTGCTAGGGGCAATACTGGCATGGGCAGACGGCTGGCGGGTGCTTGGCTGGCTGGCTGATGCAGCTCGGCTGCTGACTGCTGCGTCCTGCTTGATGCGCCAGTAGGATTCAGCATCATCTGCCTCATTGCCTGCAACACGTCACTCAATTTTGTGAGAAATTACAGCTTGAAGCAGTCACGAGTGGCAAAGTGAGCAAGTTGGCTGACATGTGCTTGGTTGGCTGGCTGATGCTGCTCAGCTTTAGCTTGCTTCTTCCCCTTTCATGCAACCATTTTGTCTGCCTCACTGCCTGCCAAACATCACTTGACTTGAGACAAGTACACACAGTGCCTTGCAGGCAGCGCACTGCTTCTGTACGCAGCTAGCAGAGTCATAACAGCTCACTGCAATGCATGTGAGGATTCTGCATCATCTGCCAGATTGCCTGCCATACAACACTTGAATTGACACAAGCCCGTACTACTTGAGGCAACTTACTGCTTCTGTATGCACCTTCTGTCAGGGTGCCATGATGTCGGAGAGCACATTGCAGCATGTAGTGCAATCAGTACACACTGCAACTGGGAGGAGTGTCGCGCACAGGAAAGAGGTTGTGATGCTGCAAGCAGTACGTGCTGCAGCTCATTCAATTCTGACTCACCTATGTAAGCGCTAGGAGGGTTGTTACGCACAGCAATTGCTGTGAAGCATACTCGTCATGACATGTGGCAGTGTCAAGTCATCAAAGCAGTGCTGCGGCCATTACCTGCCGGATCTCTCTTACAAACTTCTGGTGCTGACCTGTGAATGTGCTGGGAGGGTTGTTGTGCACGCTATGGTGCTGTGACGCTGCAGAGGATATGCATCAAGCTGCTGCTGCAAGCAGTACATGCTGCAGCTCCTTCAGTTCTGACTCACCTGTGTAAGCGCTAGGAGGATCGTTACACACAGCAATGGTACCATGTTGCTGTAGAGCGTACTCGGCACGATATGTGGCAGTGTCAAGTCATCAAAGCAGTGCTGCGGCCATTACCTGCCGGGTCTCTCTTACAAACTTCTGGTGCTGACCTGTGAATGTGCTGAGAGGGTTGTTGTGCACGCTATGGTGCCGTGACGCTGCAGAGGATATGCATCAAGCTGCTGCTGCAAGCCGTACATGCTGCAGCTCCTTCAGTTCTGACTCACCTGTGTAAGTGCTAGGGGGTTTGTTACGCACAGCAACGGTGCCATGATGCTCCAAAGCATACTTATCATAGGCCTGCCCTGCTTCCTCCTCTTCTTGGAAGCTACCGATGAGGTGTGAACCGCCTTCAGGCTTCTTGAATCTGGCCTGCCACCTCTGGCTCTGCCTGTGCCAGCTGACGCCCAGGAAATGGGAGTAGCGCGGTTTTGACATGTCCACAGACCTGCAAAAAAAAAGTTTTGTTTCGTTTACCACCAATTATTTGCAACAAGAACTGCAGTTGCAACAAGCAGTTTGTGTCAATCTGCTTCATTTGCTTATGATACTGCCTGTGCCAGCTGATACCCAAGAAATGGGAGTGGCACAATTTCATGTGACCACAGACCTGCATAATAACAATTCTAGTCCAACCCTTTTTGCTCGTTTGTGGCTCTGTCTGTGCCAGCTGATACTCAAGAGATGGGAGTAACACGGTTTTGATGTGTACACAGACCTACAAAACAACGACATTATTGCAGTTGTCCACACATGTCAACCGTCTTCAGGCTTCTTGAATCTGGCCTGCCACTTCTGGCTCTGCCTGTGCCAGCTGACACCCAAGAAATGGGAGTAGCAAGGCTTGGATGTGCCCACAGACCTGCAAAACAAGCGCTCAATTTCAACCCCATTTCATTTGCTTCTGGCTGTGTCTTTGCCACCTGATGCCAAGGTAATGGGAGTAGTGTGGTTCTGATGTGTTCATGGACCTGCAGAACAAGATTGTCATTTGACTTGTCAACATCCATTTGCAATCACAACCCCGTTTCAACCTGTATCATCCGCTTCTGGCTCTGCCTGTGCCAGCTGACTCCCACAAAATGGGAGTAGCGTGCTGTCAATGTGTCCACGGACCTGTGAAACGGATCAGCTCACGCAAAGATCAGCCTTTGAAAACCTGGCCTGCCACTTCTGGCTCTGCCTGTGCCAGCTTACAAGCAAGAAACGAGAGTAGAGCGGATTTGATTTGTCCACAGACCTGTCAATGGTTGAGATTGCTTGATTCCAGTCCGCTCTTCCATGCTTGTCATATGCACACAAGTGTTGGAATCCATTTTTGGGTGCGTGTAGCATCATTCAGCTTTCACTATGTGACTCTATGCTTGACCATGTCAGTTGACTCATATGAGGGGCTAGGAGCAGCAAAGCAAGCACATAACTTATGGTGCTTTGTCCAGACACGTGTAGCTATGCTTCTGATGTTGCAACAGCAGTCAAGTGAGTGCGCATGCACTCCCAGCACTTCCACCACAAGCTGACATGACATGGATCCATCCACCCAAACAGGTGCATTTGCAGCATTTGAGGCAACCAGTCACAATCTAGCTTGATGCTCACTGCGGCTTTCTGCAGGCGGCAATGCCAGGCGATCTATTGACATTGGGCATGTAAGACCCTACTGCTGCTTAACGCAGCAAAGCAGCTAACAGACAGAGTGTTGTCACAGCAACAGCAGCAGCCAGAGACTGGTGGCTACTAGGTTGGGGGTACCTGGCAGTGGCGGCACGCTTCTTGGTGGGGAGCCCCCTTTCCTGTGCTTTAAGGGCAGAGCCTGCAGCCCTGGCGGCGCCCTGCAATGCATAAGGCAGCTTTATGCATTTCTGTTTGTAAAGATTGCTTTGTTTACTAAGAAAATGGTCGCATTGTCCTTATTCTGAGGCTTCACTGCAGGCAAACCCTAAAGCTATCAAATGCAATTGCATTGCCCCTACAACAAAACTCTCTTTGCATCAATTGCCCTTACATGGACAAAATGTTCTATGGTAGTAGCCATTGAATTGACGCTTGACCCGCTTTTACACAGTGCTGCCAGAGTACCCAGTGCAGGCAGTGCGTGTGATGGACTTTGACCAATTATAATAAAAAGCAAGGCACAGCAGCATCACCACTGAATCTTGCCTTGTCCATTGATGCAATGCAGCGTTACCTACTGTGCGGCCGCTTCCCTGGAAGAATTGAATGGGCTCTTGGCCCGTTCCTTTGTCAACAACTTGCTGTCAGTCTGGCTACGGCAGCCTGATTGATTGACACAGCCAGCAATGCTGGGTGTTGCTCTCACAAGCTGCAGATACATAACATGCACAGCCCGTGTCTGCAAGGGATAGTTGTCAAACTTCTTTCATTACCTGTTCCTCTTTGATGTAGTCTGCCAGCTGGGCAATGGTGACAGGCAACTCCTGGCTGGTGTAGTCAGCCGCAGGAAAGTTGAGCTCAGCCTCCCTCAGATTGCGCCTGAAGTCCCCTGTCAAGCGTGCCCTGTAACACATGCAAGTGTGACAGCATGCAGCAAAAGGCATTGCACTCAATTTGCGGTTGCACCAGCTTGCGAGGCGTGCCCTGTTCCACACGCCAGGGTGACAGCGCTGAGCAGAAAGTCTCTTGCCTCAAAGTGGGCTTGGAGTTGCCCGTCAGGCATGCCCTGTGACACATGCATGTGAGGCATAATATGAGGCAGCAAAACTGGATTTCTGGTAATGAGCTAGAGTCAGGCTGGGTTTTGCCTGTCAGTTTGCGCCAGACCGGTGCATCGATGGTGGGGCATGCAGGAGTGGGAGGCGTTGAAGGCGTGTGGGCCTAGGAGGGCTGCAGGTGTTTGCTGGTGAGGGGCTGATGGCGGAGGATTGCACCCTGTCAATTTCGCAAACAGGCAGTGTGCACACCTTGCCACTCATGCAAACTAGCAGAGACTTGAACATGTGTCTGTCATGCTGCTCTGAGCCAGGTGCAGCAGTGCATGATTGATTCACACTCGATGCAAGGAGGAGGAGAGCCTGACTGTGTCTGTAACTCCTGCTTCAAGCCAGAATCCTTCGTGTGTTTTGCCCAACATGCATTGCCACACATTAGACACAGACAAGCAAACATGAGAACAGACAAAGGACAGATAGTGACTGACTTGTGAGTGATGCTGGCTGCAGCCAGGTTGAATTGACAACATTGCACAGCATTGGGACAACAGGATGTTGGACACAGTACAGGAAGACATGTGCAATGCAAAAAAGAGAGGCAGCCACTGACTTGTGGGCAATGCAGGCTGCAGCTAGGGCGAAAAAGCAGCAGCTTGGCCACAGTGCTTGAAGCATGTAGAGGCCATGCACTACAGGGTAGAGAGACAGTAACTGACTTGTCGGCAATGCGCGCGGCGGCTAGGGTTGAGGGCCAGTAGCCCAGGTGCAGGGGCTTCTTCGCCTCAGGGTTCCACAACATCACTGCAATCCTGCACACCCACAACCCAATTGAGCTGTGCTCTTGCAACATGTCTATGATGTATATGCGCCCACGATGCAACTCAGCTTCGTATCTGCAAGCTCCCATCACACATGCCATTGTAATCCACTTTCATTGACTCGGTTCTACATCACCCAGAAGTATTGCACATGCTATATCCTAAGCTAGCTCTCTTCCTTTGATGTAGGCTAAGCAAGGATCTGCACGCACCTACCACCCGGCTTACAACCCGAGTCGATTATCTTCATACAAGGGCACCTAGACACTACTATACATGCGCGCACAACTCTATTCAGCTGTTTTCGTGTCATGTAACAACACCATGTCAGCCACAATGATGCATGTGCAATTCAGCTGTACTTGACCAGGCATGGAATGCCACCCAAACCAAGATGCCACCATGTCGGCCACAACGATGCATGTGCAACTCCAACTGTACTTGACCACTTTCATGCCATTGCGAGCGTCAACAGAGACTTGCCTGCCGTTCTTGAGGGTGACTCCGCTGAACTCAATCAACTTGTCAGAACGCTTCCTGCCGCCCGGCACCGCCCGCCTGGCAGCCATCATCCTTGCATCAGCTGGCACACTTCTCTTCTTTGCGCTCTTCTCCACTTTCAGATTCCGCCTAGCCCTGCCACTGCACCAGAGCAAATGATTTGTTTAGGCACCATTGCACGTAGGTGTTATTGCATGTAGGCATCACTGCATGCAGTCATGATTGCATGCAGTCATGATTGCATGTAGACATGACTGTATGTAGGCATCATTGCATATAGGACATCATTGCATGTAGGCATGCTTGCATAAAGGCATGTAGGCATGATTGCTTAAAGGCATGATTGCAAATAGGCATTTTGGCTTGTCGGCATGATTGCATGTAGGCGTCATTGCATGTAGGCATCACAGCATGTAGGCAAGATTGCATGATTGTATATAGGCACTGCATGTAGGCATCAGGCAGGCGTGTAAGCATCTTCGCATTGTCACCATGACTCATCTGCTGCCAGGATGCATGCAAGTGACATTGTCTTGTATGACATTGTGCTGAATGTTACATACAGCGATTTCAAACAAATGCCAAGCTGACCTGGCAGTTGTAGAAGGCGCCCAGTCTTCTTCAGCATTTGCATCGGCCTGAGGAGTCTCAGGGTTTGCTGGATTTAGGAACTGCCCAGAACCCTCATTGTCAGCAGTCAACCTGAGCCTCATCTTTCGCTTGCCCCTGGTGTTGTGCGCCGGGCTTTCAGCTTCATCTTCTTCTTGACTGCTTGCGGCCAGCTGCTCTTCTTCTTTGATCTGGTGTTGCACAATCATGACAGAAGGCTGATGCAACAGCGCTCTACTGTTCAGCCCTGATTGGTCAACATCAACGCCCTCTTGAGCACTTCCCGCATGAAGGTCCTGGACCTGCCTGACTGCCGCAGGATTTTGGCGGGAGGGCCCCTTTTGGTGAGAAGAGCCCTTTTTGCGGGGCCTGCCGCGCTTCTTCTTGCCTACTGGGTTGGCAGGAAATTCCTGCTCTTCTGGAACGGGGATCTGATCTACAAGGGCTGCCAGTCTGCTGGAGGAGGGCCGGGAGCGGGGGACAGGGGGGTGGGAGGGGGGTACAGGGGAGCCGTGCTTGCTAGGGGAAGGGCGCAGCATCTGCCTTTGTGCTTGTGGTGACAAGCTCAGGCCCAAAGCCACAAGCGACTGTGAGCGCAAGTCAAAGTCCAAGGGGGAATCTGCTAGTGATGCGGGACTGTCCATGTCGTCTGTACTGTTGGTGCGTCTGTAGGACCGCAGCTCTGCCAAGACCTGCATGACAAGGCTGTGATTGAGCTCGAAATTTGTTGATCCTTGGCACCAAAGGTGAGAGTATTGAGTTCAGACCTGCATCCTTGTTCATCCCAGAAGAGCAGGAGGTGAGAGGTCTTGACCGAAGACATCCACCCTTATTGATTCCAGGAAAGCAGAACGTTTGCAACATTTGCATGGCATGCACAAAGATGCATGACCAAGTCAAAGAAGTGAAGTACATCGTGTCAGGAGGATAAAGTTGCTGCAGACAAACACCACTTGTATTGGTTGACAATGGTGTGCATGCAGTCCCAACACCCCATGCTCCAGGCAGGCACAGCAAGCCGAGCAATCAAAGCTGCATCAGGGTCGGAGACTTTTGGGAAATTGAGCACATTGGATCAGAGCCTGTGAGACTGCCACCCATGCTGTGCTGAATTCATGCAGAGCAAGGAACGAGACAGAGCGTACATCAGGGTATGAGGCCATTGGGAAGTTGAGCACGCCCTCTGCAATTGGCCCAAAGAACCTCAGAGCAGCAGCATCATAGGCCTTGGCTGCGTCCTTGGCTGTTGCAAATACCCCGATCGTGTGCTCCTTGTTGTTGTCCATGGGATCAACTGCAGTGGCCACAATCCAGGGTCAGTGTTCAAGTCCTCAACATTTACTTCACTGGGAAGCGTTCAGTATCTAAGGACGACCAGACAAAATTGAAAGCAGTGGTTCTAACCGCTTGTGGGGGACAACTTTGTGCAACAGTGTTCGCTGTGGCAAACACTCCAATGGTGTGCTCCTTGTTGTTGTCCATGGGATGTATTGCAGTCACCACACTCCAAGGTCAGTTTCAGGTCCAATGTTTACTTGAATGTGAACCTGGATATCTGATGGTGACCAGACAAACAAAAAGCAGTGTTGCTGTGTGCTTGATGGGGACATCTTGTTGGCAACAGTATTAGCTGTGTCAAACACTCCAATAGTGTGCTCCTTGTTGTTATCCATGGGATCAACTGCAGTGACCACAATCTAGGGTCAGCTTTCAGGTCCTAGACATGTACTTCATTGGAGACCTTCTAGTATCTGATGACAACCAGACAACATCAGGAATAGCGATTCTGTCTGCTTACAAGGGTTGACTATGAGCAACTGTGTTGACGTGGCTTGATGACAGGATTGAATTTCAGTAATGACCACCATTTGGTTTGAAGCCAACATTGCACTTCAGTATCAGTCAGATGCGTGCAATCAATTTCGCAGGCGGTCAAAACCAGCAAAGCTGGCTGCTGAGGAACAAGCAAGACAAACAAAACAAATCCAGAATCCCTCATCTACTCAGTGGGACTCATGCATATCCAACTTTTGGGCCAGCTAGGGGTTTGAGGGGCTGTTTGAGGCGAAATTGACAGTCAAGGGCCAAAGGGCCAAGACGCAGGATTATCGCTGAGAACAACACTGAAGAAGACGCTGACTTGAAATCGATTGAACTTGAGGTCGTGTAATAGGTGTGCAGAGGACTGCTCAGCAAGCAGGGTTGTAAAGAGCCATGTGCATGAGCGTCAAATTGAATGATACGTGCACATTCTCTTGAGTGAGTCTAGCTCACCTAGGTTGGCCATATAGACAACCACGCCAGCCTTGCTAGGTAGGGTCCGGACCCCTATGTACTCCTCACCCCCTTGTAGGGTCCGGACCCCCATGTACCCCTGACCATCCCGACCATGACCCATATTCAGGGCTGGAGGCATCGCCCAACCCGCATTGCCCCTCAGGGCGTTTGAAGGGATTTGAGGCTGGGTCTGTGACTGAAGAGGGAGATTGCCAGCCGTGGGTGACCCAAAACCAGGGTAGGGTCTAGGCGAGGGGCTAGGGTAGCCGCCAGGCAGATGAGCATCAGCCAAGAACGGAGGCGCCAAGTTGTTTTGTGTTGGCACAAGTTGAGCCTGTGCCACAATCTGCGCAAACTGGCTGCTGTCCCCCAAGATCCTGCATTGCAAACACAGCAAACTCTGGATCAGGCCTGCACATTACAGAAGATGTACTTATTACTCTCCATTGAAATGACAGTATCTCCTTGATGAGACCTATGTAAGCATGCCCCTTGACAACAGATTCTGATAGTGATGCAGTAGCACGGCATCATGGGCAAGCCACAAACGACTGATAGAAACATGTCCTTGACAGCACCAGAAGATGCTCCAAATGCAACATCGTCTTGATAAAGAAAGAAGCATGTTGCAGACAGTGTGCACTCACTGCCACCTGAATCAGCCACATGCTGTGTGTAATCACAAAGTGATCAGGGTGATTATGACTCACCCATGTCCTTGAGGCTGTTGACCCCAGGGGAGGGTGCTGGGGGTATCAGCAGACACCCCACTGCCAGGCTCAGCTAGGGAGCTTTGCCTCTGGGCTAGATCTGGTCCTGGGTGCAAGTTGAGGGGCTTAACAGGGACCTGTAGAGCAGGCCTCATTTGCAACCTGCAGGCAGCAAGTCATCAGCTGTTGCACACATGCAGTTTTTCTCACAGAGTCGCTCATGCAAGTGAGGCAGTTTTTATGCAATGACACCCACAAAGTGGGCCCTCAAGTCATGAGTAGAGCTCTTTTGGCGCATCTGTATTGCTTACACACTATGGCTCATGCAGTCATGCGAGCCAGTGCAATTTTGGCTGCAACACATCATTGACCTGGGCATGCGTCAAATATGCTGGCATATCTTTCTGCTGCTTGCCTCAAAAAAGGTTTTGCACTAGATTGAGTTCCACTCATCAAACGCAACGCCCTAACAGCATGACAGGGTGTACAACTCACCCAGCATGGTACAAGGGCATTTGTGGAGGCCCTGCCCTGGCATGCAAACCAAAGGAGGCAGGTCCGTTTGCTGCTGGAACCTGGTGAGGCAGCTGCCCATCCAGCAGTGGCCACCGCTGCTGTGCATGCTGAGCATTTAAGTGCGGCTGCTTCTCATGCGGCAGACGAGTCAGCTCCCAGGGACTGACATGTGTGATGCCTGCATGACAACAGAATCCACACCATTGGTTCTGCCCCTAGCCAAACTGCTGTTCATTCAACCTGTATACTCATGGGTGGCAGCAACATCATTGGTATAGCGTCACGCTGGCAATCCCATATGGGCAAAAGGGTGTCAAAGACTTCGCTCTCTTCCTTCCGCATCCCACATGACCAACACCCCCTCCCAGACAGCCATCACCAATAGCAACGACAGCACGACAGCAAACTCATCTGACTAAACTAATACGGCAGAGTAACATGAAAGACTGCTCGGTGCTCATTTCCATAGCATCCCTCATGACAGTCACCCTCTCCCAGACAGGCTGGGGTTGGGGCATGTACTCCTTGGCCTTCTTCTATCAGGACACGCATGCTGACTAAACATGCATATATCTTTGTCACTCACTTCCAACAGCATCCCACATGACAGACATGCCTTCCCAGACAGCCAGGATCACTGGCAGCAACCAGACCATGATGGCAACATACCAAATTGAACTAACACATGTGGGCACTTAGACATCAACCATGTTCTGTGCTTACTTCCATCGGCATCCCACATGACAGACACCCCCTCCCAGACAGCCTGGGGGTGAGGTCCATACTCCTTGCCCTCCTGAACCACCATGCCGCTGTACCATTCCCCCTTGCTGGGCTCACCCGCATGCTTCCACAGCATCTTCACCCTTTGCTGTGGCAGGCATGGCATGCTCAGACTTGTCTCATAACGCTCCCTGCAAATGCCCACTGAAACAGTCAGGAACATGTGCATACAGTTGCATATGCTCCCAAACAACCTGGACATGGGGCCCATACTCGTTGGCCTCCTGAAGCGCCATTCCGCTGTACCACTCTCCCTTGTTGGGCTCCCCCGCATCCTTCCACAGCATTTTCACCCTTTGCTGCAGCAGGTACGGCATGCTTGAGCTAGCCTCATACCGCTCCCTGCAAATGTGCACATGGTCAAGACCTGAACATGCGCGTTCTCATTCTTGTGATGATGGAATGTGCATATACAAGTTTGCTTGATACTGCTGTCTGCATGTGGTGTAATGCTGGATGCTTGATAAATTCTATGTAATGGCCTGGCAAAAGTGCACTGTTCCCCTGTGGTTGACACTCAAACCACTCTGGGTGCTATCATTGCCAATCACCATGAAGTGTTCCTAAATTTGCCAAAATCTGAAGGCTCAACGCTTGGCTTGTAGTGACCACTGACTGCATTAACTGCCACAAACTGTTGGCGCGATTGTGCATTGCACATGCACAATGCATGCATCATGCCACAAAGTCCTTTCACCTCACCAAGCTTGCAGCCAACACTTGTTCAGGCTTGCAAGCATGGCTTGCTACGACATTGATGCACCGCGACTGTGTTGTTCTTGAGCTTTTGCTACACATGCATTGCCCTGTTGTCATGCTTCAAAAGAAAACTGACCTGCAGATGATGAAGTCGGGCAGGTTAAGGTGCACATGGTGCTCAACCCACACTCCCAGCTCAGCGCCAGCAGGTGCGCCTTGCCGCACCAGCAGCAGCCTCAGAAACGGCTGTGTTGCTGCAGACAGCTTTCTCTTGCCGCGTCCCTGCCACAGCACCTCACAATTTTGTCTGGCTGGACAGGACAAGATGGCTAGCTTTTCCTGACATGAAGTAAGAAGATTGGTGCACAGACTGGGTACAACACCTCACATGTCTGTCTGGCCAGACAAGACATGACATCTGGCTAGACCTGACATGAAGTGAGACCATTGGTGCACAGGCTAGATGCTGCTGGGTTTCAGGCAAGGCTGGCAAACAGTTGCTTGGAATCATTGCTGTAAGCTGCTGAGGCAACATGGTGGTGAAGTGCAGCCTGCCAGACTGCTCATTTTCTAACTACATCACATGCAAGCATGAGCAACTGTGCTGTACCAGCTGAGAGGCTTGGACCTTGTACTGAACACCTCCGATGATGCAGAACTCAATGTCTGCCAAATCTGCAGCAGGGGCTGCCATTGCAGCGTGCATGTGCTGCCATTGCAAGGCTTCAGACTGCGCATTGAGCTCTTCCTGTGCTTCGTGCCTGACGAAGCAGGGACTGATCAGTTATTAATTGTGAGCGTTTGCAATGAGCATGCATCGTATGCAGTGTTGCACATGCTTTGAAGGAAGTTGGTGCAGGTGTAAAGAATGTTGATGGGTGCCAGGTGTCAGTCTCACCCTTGTCTGAAAAGCACAACTGGCACCCCTGCCAAGTCCTGGTGATTAAGGACATAGCTGGAGCTCTCCAAGCAGTGCCCTGCTAGTTGCAACCATTCTGCTCTAGTGAGCTGCATGAACACAGCTGAGTTGCAGATTTGCCGACCTGATACAGGTGCCCTGCATGTGAATCGTGCTCAGTGCACGATTGACCCACCTCGACTGACTCCATAGCTAAGCCCGTCAAAGCATCTAAAGCACTCTGGCACCTTCAAACCTAGCCTACAAGCTTATATGCTGAAGCCTGCTTAAGCCTGTGCAGCTTGTAGCACTTCCGGGAAAACGGACCGCGAAGCTGCTGGCACAGGCTGGTTTAGCGTGCCGGTAGATTTGTGCTATGATACGCGAGAACGCGTTCACCGCAACAGGCCGTTCGTGGCTGCAGGTTTACAAAGCATATGTTGCATCCGTTGGGCAACGCACTTAGTCAGCCTTTACGAGCCCGTCGATGGAAGCACGACCCCGCCGACGGAACAGCGACAATGTCGGCTGGATTAGCGCACGCTGTTGCAACTTACTATTGCTACAGTTTGACTGCTGCTTTCACTTCCGTGCTGTGTTGAAATCCTGAGTCGATCCGCCGCTCACGTGCTTGACAAATTAGTAATTACCGTTCAACGCAGACTCAACGAAGCAGACTCAGACTTGCAAGACATGGCACTCGGAGTCGTTTGAATCACGGTTGTCGGGCTCCTTCCGCGTGTCGTCGCGTGTCGCTGCATCTTGACCGCTTTGGGTGACACAGCAGACCGTCGGTGACAGTAGCAGCAGACATGGCGTTCACCAAGATTCGGTCAAGGGTGAGAAACAAGTTTCACTCACGGAACAAGCTTGACGGACAGTTGTCTGACGCCGACGAAACAATGAGCATCATGTCGGATGATTCCGTTGCAATGACAGCGGTACGTCTGTACAAACCCTCTCGTCTTCACGCCGTCTACACTCACCAGATGTCAGTAGAACCTAATCAGCCACTGGCTTCACATGTGACTGACAGGCAGACAGCGACACCCTGTCTCGAGCCAGTTCCACTTCCACGGCGGACATATCAGTTCTGGCAGAGGAAAATGGCATGGCCAACCTTGCAGGCGACGAGGAAGCTGCAAGCTTTCGCTACATCAGACTGGTCATCTACTCTGCCAGAAATGTGCTCTGCAAGGACTACAGCGGTTTTAGCGACCCGTAAGCACTCTTGTCACTTTACTGCATATTGCACACCAGCAATGCTGCAGTGTTGAGTGATTGACATGGCTCAATGCAGGTATGTGGAAGCCAGGCTTGCTGACAATCGGATAAAAACACGTGTCATCATGCAGACGTTCAATCCAGATTGGAATCAAGAGTAAGCCATACTTGCAGTACTGTCAATGCTTGAGCACATCGTGGCGCAAGCCAGCTATGTGAAACCTTGCTGCTGCACATGCTTTGCCTCGATAGTCATGACTTTGGTTGCACAGGTAATGTCAGATGCATCCCAAATTACATAAAAATCAAGGCCTTCGAACAAGTCAACTGCTGTGACACTGAGCTCAGCTGCTGCAAGGTTTACTGCAGGTTTGTACTGCAAATGGCCAAATCAGAGAACCCTTTGGATCATTTGCTGAAATTGGACATGTGGGATTATGATGGCATCAGAAGAGCACCAGACTTTTTGGGCCAGGTCAATGTGGACTTGACCAACCTGTATAACACAAACGCAGATGTGAAAGCCACAGAGCAGACATGGTGCGCGGCACGCCACCTGCTGATTGTGCTTGCATGAGCATAGGACACACTACATGTGCATGCCTTTGTATTCTGATGCGGGCAATACACAGGCTCCTGTTTTGGCAAACTTGAACACCAGAGCCTAGGAATTTAAAGCAAGAGCCTCAGCTTGCATATGTAAGTTACTCCTGCAATGCACACTGCCTCTTGTGGATGAGACCCCTTCTTGTCGGAAATAGTTCTACAGGTGGCATCCCCCGGCCACCTGTAGAACTACTTGGTCAGATAGGATCCTGCTGCAACTATACTTATAGCTGCATTTACGCCAGCAGGCTGCGTCAGTGCGTGAAACCAGGCTTGCTTTGCGTGGCAGGTGCACATTGCAGAACAGACCCTGTCAGCAAAGAGCTGTGTGTTGTGGCAGTTACGCACTGCAAGACAGGCAAAATGCGTAAGTCTCAGCAAGGGAACACGTGTTGTGGCAGGTACCCACTGCAAGACCGGCCAAATGTGCAAGTATCAGCAGCGAATTTGGTTTCTGGCAGATACCCATTACAAGACAAGCCAAATGTGCAAATGTCAGCAGAAGTTTGTGTTTTGTGGCAGGTACCAACTGCAGGACACACCAAATGCGCTAGTCTCAGCAACAAACTATATTTTGTGGCAGGTACCCACTGCAAGACAGGCCAAATGTGCAAGTATCAGCAAGGAACCGCGTGAGGGGTGACCTGTGTCTGGGCATAGAGTTCATCAACTACGCCCAGGCACGCCAGCTAGAGGTGACTAAGGGGCAAGGCGGTGATGCTGGTAGCGTGGCCAAGTACAGCGAGTTTACTCTGACTGTCAAGGTTCACGGCACACGGGGCATGCTGCCTAAGCTCAAGTCTGGCATGAGGAAGGGTGTGTATGTGGAGTCAAGGTATGTTATGTTATGTGAATGTGTAGCTCTATAGGCATCTGTTTGCGGAGCACCTGAACAGCGCATGGATAGTGCATACAACCCAAAGTGTTGATGCAAGCAGTGTCTTGCATCAATTCCATTCAGCAAGAGCAAGAGCAGAAAAGCGATGCTGACTATAGCAAATAAACAACATCAAGCTGTCACATTTGGCATGACTGGCTCTGCCAGCGGCTTAGCATTGATGTACTAATGGTGGCAGCATCACATTGCGTGCAGATGGTTTCGGTATTGCTTGCATCTCATTGGGAGATGTCAAGCAGCTGTACTGCTGCTCTATATAGACTGCACAGCACAAGTGAATGCCTCTGGACCCTTTGTGGGAGGCTTTGACAGTGGACATCTACAAAGCTTTGGCCAAGGAGAAAAGCAATTTGCCCGCGTGAATGCTTCTGAATGTAGCCTGAATGATATTGCTGCATGCTTGTATTTGAATCCTCACAACAAGAGTTCTGACGCATGGGATGCTGCCTGCAGGGTGGGCAGCTATGCCAAAAAGACCAAGAAGATTGCTGAGAAAAGGTATGCTGCCTGACTGCGCGTACAGACCATAAGATAGATGCATGTGATCACATGAGCCATCAGCACTGATGTGTTGTATGCACACATACATCTGTGCTATTTGTACTACTGCAATTGCTGCTGTGCAAGTGCACCCAATCATGCTTGTGGCCAACTGTTTGCTCCTGCCATGTGATGATGCATGCATTCTGTGCTCATCAGAACAAAGCTGCCATGTGTTGACTCACTGCCATTCCCACAGCTAACTTTATTGAGTATTCAGTCAGCGTTTGTCACAGACATGCTGCAATTGCAACATATGCATGTGCTGTGACATTGTTGCTGATGGCTGTAGTGCTGAGGGAGAGTTGGAGGTCGACTGGGATACCACTGACTTGGTTCACATGGATGATGCCATGACAGTCCCTGCAACAGGCGGCTTCTACAAAAGTGTAGCCCATCACTTCTATGAGGTACACAATGCATCTGGCAGTCCTCTTGGTCAGAGTCTATGTGCACGTTGATCGACGCACAACTTTGGCAGCCGTGTGTCAGCGCAGATTGCCAGCAGCTGAACCTCAAGCCTTCCAGCTATCATTCTTGTACACGGGCTGCTGCAATAAGTATAGCTGCTATGTGATCATTAGGCAAGATTTGGATATCCTTGCAGCTTGCTGAACACACAGCTACGATCATGCACAAGCTTGACAGCCTTTTCAGCATGGAACGTCAAGGCAAACATCTCAGGCTGCTTTGACATTGCATCTGCACAGCAGCTTGCATGCAGAGTGTCTCTGCCACCAGCTGAGTAGTCAGATGTATTGCTAGAGGGTTTTTGCAGCTTGCTGACCATATTGCTTCAGAAATTGATGGGGTGATATGTGTGTTGCAGAGCGCATATAGGCACCTGCAGCGCAATGGAGCGTTTGATGAAGTCCGCTTCATTGTGAAGCGCAGCAAAGCCCATGTCAAGGTAGGCAACCCTGTTGACTTGACATATGATGCTGGTCAAACCAAGGCGGCCTAGCAAGACAGGCCACACACACCTAGCAATGCAAGCTAGAAAGTGTAACCCACTGCTACTATTATTAGGATGCTGCTCCGAGCATGATGACCACCTTGCCATGATGCGGTACAAAGACAAGTCGAGCTGTTCAGCTGGTCTAGCACATACACACCAAAGATAAGCGGCATAATGACCTTGCACATTTTGTGCTGCCGCTGTATCAGCATCATATGTTCCTAGAAAGCTATGGGTTTCTGTATCAGCATCATCTGATCCTTGTAAGCTGTGGCTCTCTGGTGTGGCATGCATTGTTCACGTGACATCATAGGTAGCGCCTGTGAAGGCAACAAACAGCTGATTGCCAGTACTGTATTGTGCCAAAGATACTGATTAGCTGCTGGCCGTGTTTCAGAAGCCATAGATAGCTTGCTTGGACATGCAATGCTTGTTTTTTGCATTTTGGATACACTAGATATGAGCTTGAACGCCGTGTTGCAGAGACATGCTGGCAGGAAGGGCACCGACATTGTGGGCATAGCTCGTATACCACTGTCGAGGATACCCATCCATGATGATGCAGCTTTGGCCGCATTGGCAGAGCAGCAAGCAGTAAGTCTACATTCTTTGCAGCTGCACACCTGGTTCCACATGACGACTGTGCAGTCAGTGCAGACTTGTAGCTGGCAGCCTTCACATCATGCTTGCAACCCACAAATGCTGCACTTTAGGGCGAACTTACCCATAGCATGCTATGTCTTGCTGCATACACACCCTGCACTTCTTCTTCCTTCCCTCACAGCCACGCTGTACCAGTTCAAGTCAAATTTTCACCTAGTTGAGCTCATACACACTATTGTGTGGACATGATAGCCACACAATAGTGTGTATATCATGTCATCAGCAACATCCAAGCTAGCAATGTATGCAATGCTGCAATGTACAGCTGTTCGATACTGAGTCCCTGCAGGCTGAAGAAGCAGCGCGCAACCCTCCTCCGCCGGTAGAGATTGAGCCAGAGCTGTCAGGCACAGCCAGATTGCTGGACACCATGAAGGAGCTTGGACACACCCTGAAGGACTCAGCCAACAACCTGGCGCACAACATTCCAGAGCCCGTCAGCAAGGTGTTGCAGCCCATCACGGCAGCCCTGCACCCCACCAGCGTTGCCCCCGCCCCTGCCCCTGCTGGCGCAGACACTGAGGTCCATGTAGACGAGATTGACAAGGTGCGCTTGCTGTGAGACATAAGTGTTCATGCCTGGAATGCTTGCAAGCAGAACAAACTGCCACGTATTTGCTGTTGCATGGTGATCATGTCATGCGCATTGCCACATACAGTAACAAGAACAGCTCTCAAATCAATCAATCAACGCACCTGGTAGACTGGCTTGGAGACCAGGAGAATTGTTTGAGGCAGATGACATTAGTCAGCTCAGAGACGATGACTTGCCGGAGGTCGGTCAAACAAGACCACCTGGTTTTGTCCCAACGCAAACGCAGTGGCGCAGGCATTTTGATCAGTCCGGTCAGTTTTTGAATATGTATGTCGTGCTGCTTATTTCGCGTGTGGTCTGGTGATGGACGCCGAGTTCTGGTATTGCGATGAGGAGCAGCTGGTAAGCTCTGTGCTGTCAAGATCCATACCCCTAGCAGCCCACGCTGCGCACAAGTCCCTGTCTGTTGTCTGCTATGGTTCTGCTGCTTCTCATGACGATCCAGGGAACGAAAGGTGTGGTACGCTAGGCAGCACCTGGGACGGAGGATTACAACTTGCTGCCAGAGTTGCTGCCTTTGTTTTCGCCCAGTCTAGTTTCGTCTTCGTCGACGCCTTCAGATGACAAGCTCATCCGGGCAGTCAAGCCGCGAAAGGTTTGTTCGGCGTGAGCCTGGCTCTAGTAGCACCGGTAGATCCTAACTGCTGGTCATCAAAGTGACTGTCGTGGTACGTCTGCAGGAAGCGGAAGCAGCCAAGGAGCAAGCGGAGCAGCGGTTTTGGCTGCCTTTGGAAAGATCAAAAGGGCGACAGATGGGCGAGCTTTGCGTGTCACTGCTGTTCACAAAGGTAGGGACTTACTAAGTCCCGTACTCTGTCAACCAGCTGAGCTTGTGCCTAAAGCAGCAACCTGGCTTTGACTCCTATCCGAACTGATGCACTCTGAGAGAATATTGATGCTGCTCTTTGTCCTGCTTTGCATCAATGCAGGCCTTACACAAGCATGAACCGAATGATTTCTTACCAGCCAGATTGTTTTGTAGTAGGAACCATTGCTTACATATTGCTGATCAATAGTTCACAGATTTTGCAATGCATTCCACATATACTGTTCTTTGTCATACACTACAGTGATCAAGAGTTGATTGTTGACAATCAACCCATCCACCTGAAAGTAGCATGGCGCACCCATGCAACCAGTTCGATGTTGTGCAGGGAGCTGCAGGTGAAGCTGTTGTGATGGACGATGATGACATTGATGATCCAGCTGATGGCCCTGACCCAGAGCCCCTTGCCCTTCCAGATGCCCTCCCCATTGCCCTTGTTGATGAGTCCTTGCCAGCCAGTAAGCCCCCAAGCAAAATGTTTGCTTGGCAAAAGCAAGAAAAGTGTACGCTGTCAGGCAAAGCAAAAGCTTCTATTGTTACAAGCAGCCCAACCACGCTGCTCCAACAGCAGACATATTGATTGACACCTGATGGTTAGGCCTGAGCAACAATCACACAATGTCAGCGGTAACATGCACTTGAAGCAGACTGCTCGTGACTTCGACCATAAGCACAAGAGAATTGCCTTCCGTCAAGCCAGTTGTTGTCGCGTTCCTGATTCAACGCTGTGTATCTGCAGGCACCAAAAAGCTTTTCAAGATGATGCTTGGCACAGACTCAGAGTTTGTCAACAAGTTCTTCCAGGCGCGCAAGTACTGGGACATCAACATTGGCCAATGGACAGCTGTAGGTGTGTGTCAGGCTATTTTACTACAACTCAGTCTTTTTGCACAGCAATCTTGGTACTTCTCCGTTGCATAATCAACTAGCAAGTAGGCTTGTGTCGTGCGACGCCTTTTGCATGGCACCCTGCGTCAATGCTGGAACGCATGGGCACCCGTCTGATGCAACACCAGTTTGCAGTAAATGTGCATGCGCAGCTATTGTTTGCGATAGGTGTTGCATGTGAAGGACACAGTCATCGCCTTCAGTGTGCAAGGAGCTAGTCTTTGTCTTGTGAAAGTCTCCAGCGCTGCTGTACCTGTTTCCAATCAGCATGACCACAGGCCACACCAGCCATCTTTCAGAGGATTGTACAAGTTTGACAGTGGCCAAACAGCATTTGTGTTCACCAGTCATCAGCATTTTGATGCACATACACATGCAGAGCAATTCAGTACCTTCACATAGAGCTGCCTCTTTAGACAGAGGCTCCCGCTATGACGCCTAACACCATAGACTTTTCTTTTATTTTCACAAAGAATCTTTGTCTGCTGCCACCTCTCAGGTGCTTGCTTTCAGTCTGCTATATTTTCAGTCTACAAGCAGCAACACAGCATTCTCTGTTGTCCCTGTTCAGGTGGAGAGAGAAAGCAAGAGGTACTGTATACCATGCCACTGAAGAAGAATGCGCTGGGTCCCAGTGAGGCTGCATGTATAGAGCAGTACAAGGTGGTGTCCAAAGAGGATGGCGGCTGGCTAGTCACCCTGTTTGTCACAACGCCAAAGGTATCACACTCATGTCTGACAGTCTGTCTTGCAAGAGACCCTACTTGAAACGGACTCTGCTGAGGATGATTGCATGTTCACTTGTCAAAGCGACACTGTAGTCTCATAAGTGACAGCTGGCAAGCATTGCCACAAGACATGCGCGTCAGAAGGCGGAAGTCTGTTGCAGCAACCCTCAAGCAACTAAGCAGGTTGTACAGTAGCCAGTCATTAAGGTGAAAAAGACTGCCTTTTGTTCCAGACTACAGCAGCCTCTTGGTCAATGCCACAAAGGTGTCATACTGTGTTAACAGGAATTGGTTTCTGGCTGTATGCTATGTGTGCAACACAGGTCCCCATACAGCACCTCCGTCCACCAAGCAGTGGGCGTGCTAGCCTCAAGAGCCTGCGCAGATTGCCGTATTTACAGTGCCCCCTGCTGTATCAATCATGTGCTGTGTGCGTGGTGCAGGTCCCATATGGCACCTCCTTCCACCAGAATGTGCAGTGGGCGTGCAAGTCAGAGGGCAAGGGCAAGTGCCGGCTGCGCATCACTGGGGAGGTGGAGTTCACCAAGAGCCCCTTTGTGAAGGGCATGATCCAGAAAGCCTCAGAGGAGGCAAGTCATCACCCTTGCCCATCCACTTTACCAACCTTGAATACATAGAACAAGGAGCGGGAACAGTCTGTGGCATGAGATGTTCTGATGCAAGATGCATTCATTTTTGCATTTGAGAAAGAGAACAGAAATGGCCATCCTGTGAGGCGTCATAATGGGAGTCTCTGCGAGCAACCAGGCAGCAGATCAACCCCTGACGGTCGGCCATTGCATATGCTTTTGGACCAGGGAATGGGGGAACTGCATCAAGCAGGCTCCTGATGCAAGATTCATACTGTCACAGTTGGGTTACACCAGGGCAGCAAGCATGACTGTACAAGGAAAGTACGGCTTAGCAAAGTGGCACTTTGGTGTAGGGCATGAAGGAGGCTTACCAGGTGTACATGGACACCCTAAGGGAGGAACTGGGTTCAGCCCCCCCTGTGGCCCTAGCCACTGTAGCTCAGCGGGCACAGGACTCAGCAGAAGGCATGCACAGCCAAACACGCGTACTCCAGGGTCTGGCAATTGGCATGCTGCTCATACTGCTGTTGCTGACATGGAATGTGCTGGGCCTGCGTAAGACAAGCAGACAGCAGCTGCATTTGCTGAAGCAGTTGGCAGAAGCTTCAGTCAGGAATGCACTGCAGCATGGGGACGTCATTGCTGAACAGTGCCGGTCTACCAACTTGTGAGAGGATTGGTCTTGTGGGTCTTTGAAATGAACAGTCGCTGGTCTACCAATAAATGATTAGGGCTGATGCAGCCTTGGCACTTACAAAAGCAGGATGCAGGGACAGTATGCCAGCTGCTGTGTCAATCTTGCCAGGATGGCTGGGTGCAAGTAGAGTGTGCCTTTACGATTGCTGCTGCATATGCGCTGATGCTTGCAGACTGCCTGTCTTAGCGGTGGCCTGTAGAGTCAACAGCATGCCATATATCCATTCTATGAGTACAGCAGGACAATGAATGACTACTACCTTAAGCTTAGGTTGCAGTCGCATGTTCTGTTCTGCAGGTTTTCGTGTTCTCAGACCTCTGTGGGGTTATTGCGTTTGACATGGGTTGAGATAGGCTGGGTACCTTAGTTAGCTGCTGCGGTTTGAAGCATGTAGGTGGGCAGTCAGAGCAGTGTACGTTCGCGATCACAGCGAATCCTACTGTACCTGCAATTCAGCTTATTTTGTTCAGTTACAGATCTCAGCTCTCTCTCTAGTGTGTTTGACGAGATTGGCTCGACATTTCATGAATGCTCTGTGCTCCAAAATGAAGCTGATGATTGTGTAAGTCGTCATTGATAAAGATTGCACATGCATCAGCTGGGCCCTGGGCCAGCGACCATGTGGCTGTGTCTTGGCACAATCGATGACAGCTGGACCGTGATTAGTTGCAGCATGTGTTCTTCAACATTCAGTGTCACAAAACACAGGTTTCAAAAGTGCATATTGCAAATAAACTCCAAAAGCTCTGTGTATGGGATAAACCCTGCCTACATCTACTGCCTGCAAAACGCTGTCTGTTCGACATCTAAGCTTTATTGTTACTGACATAATGCGCACAACTACGGTATGCAGCATAGCACTAAAACAAATCTGTACGCAAAAGTTGAGGTCACATCTTTGGCTCAAAAGATGCACCACAGCCACATTTCCCTGAGGCATTTGGATTTTGAGTGACCTGCAGACAATGCGTCACTCTGAAACAGTTGTTGGCAGGATCAGATATTTGCTCAAAGACCAAGCATTGATGGGCAAGACACAACAGCATAAGATAGGAGGCACACTCAAGCCTACCTCAAAAGAGGCTCGTATGAGATCAGTTGTGTAGTCTACAGTGGCTCCTTTCAGCAACTCATATGACACGGTATCTGTGACTAGTTGAACCCCTTGTTGCTGCACAACTCTGCATCATCAAAGGCAAACACGTTGATGGCTGGAGAGGTGAGACAGTTTTGATCATGACATGCTGTCATGTGTCATGTCATCATCACGCACATGTCTTCATCAGCAGGGGTACTGTCCAAGTCAAATTTGTATGAAAAGCCTGAACAGCCTCCAGCATCTACTCGCAACCGTAGGAGAATGCCTTTGTCGTGTTTACTAAGTTCCTGTATTCGCTGCACAGCAGACAACAAAACTTAAATAAGGCTGCCATACAGCAGCCCACATGAGGTATTGTGGGAACCATTGGTACGTTCAATCAGGCTCGCACCTCAACAGCGTCTTGTGTCAGTCTGATGTCAGCCTGTGGTTGCTCAGCGACAGCAGCTTGAGACACATTTCTGCTACATATCCTGCTGGCTGATCTAAAGGGCAAAATATTGCTGTGCAGATGCATCGCTGCAATGGAAAACGCCGATGTATACACATCAACGGCAGCACGAGGGGCAGAACAAGATGTGTACGTCCTAGATGTGTGCAGTGCTTGTTCTGCCAACGACCAGCACGCTTGCATTTGTCTGAGCCGCCCTGACATGATGGAAATACACAACGTCAAACAGTCTGGCAACCGCGTCAGGCAAACTATGTCACCGCTGTGAGGTCATTTTGCGCCACAGCGAGTGCTGCCTGTGCAGATGTTACGGCAGTCATGGCTGACATGGCGTAAGCTGCATACCGTAACAGCTTGGATGAGGTCGATGGCACCGAAACCATGGTGTGGCAGCGCTCGCTTGGCAGCGCTTGCAACCATCGCTTAGCACACGTATAGCCAAGCATGTCCGGCTTGGCGCTTCACAGCCCAGCCTGTGGCTTGGGCAGCGTCAACTCATCACGGCTGCAACCCTTCACTCGCGCCTGTCAGCCACAAAGGATTGTTGCACGGAGGGGATTGCTCGTGACCAACGCTGCTATCGAAGCAAAACCAGTCAGCTTAGACGTGAAAAGCTTCGAGGGGGAAACGTCCGGCTCGCAGAATCTAGCGCTACGGGTGGCAGCCGACAGCACCGCTAAGGGGCTGGTACACAGATATCTTGTGACTGTGAGACAGAACGCCAGAGCGGTAAGATCTTGCACAAACATTAGCTATCGTTGCGTGAATCTTAAACGCAAGAGAGTCTTGCAGAGTCTCAAGCTGCTGTGAGTGTCGCAGGGTACAGCAAGCACCAAAACAAGGGCTGAGGTCAGAGGAGGTGGCAGGAAGCCTTATGCACAAAAAGGCACTGGTAATGCAAGGCAAGGGTCTATCAGAACGCCACTCAAACCAGGAGGTGGTGTGGTCTTTGGCCCCAAGGTATGCAGTCTGACATGAGGCAATCCTGCATCAAGCTACCTAGTTACAAGCAAACGTGGGCAGTAGGCAGATTTGCTTTTCTCTCGCAGCAAAGCTCACTTGCCTTCAACAACAGTACACGTGCATGTCCAGCAGTGATTTGTGGTCAGAAAGTCTGCATGCTGAAAATGCACTCGTCTTGCAGCCAAAAGACTGGAGCATCAGAATGAACAAGAAGGAGCGCAGGTTGGCCATGGGAACAGCACTACAGTCTGCCAATGCCAACATCACCATTGTCGAAGATCTCAAGGTAGTGTTTGATAATGATCACGTTGATATTGAAATTTCGCGCTGCACATGCCGACAGAGGCTCTCATTATCACGCCTGATGACTTGAAAGGTTATTGCAAGTGCGTGCCACTTAATCACTTTGAACAACATTCATAATTTTACTACATGCTACGCAGCTTGGCTTGTACATGTCTCAAGAAAGCAGTCATGGCAGTGTTCTCCACATTTTTTGAGTGTTCTATTCAGCTTGCAGAAGTTGCAAACTTCATGTTGTGCTTCCCATTGAGGCTCTTCTGCTGTATCCAATTAGCATAGAAAGTATCATGGCAATGCCAAAATGATGCATCTGTACCCTTGTGCAGGACTCTTTTGCTGAGATCAAAACCAAGACATTGATACAAGCACTAGAGAGATGGGGTGTAGATCAGGAAGAGTATGGTCTAATCATTTTGAACGAGAACCTTCCCAAGGTTGAGCGCTCAGCAGCAAATGTGGAAAAGCTGCAGATCAATATTGCAGACAACCTGAGTGTGTATGACATCCTGAGGGCAGACAAGATCGTGATCGAGAAATCTGCCCTTGAGTACATCCAGGAGTTCTATGGAGTTTCAGAAAAGGCTGCCGTACCCTCAAGGCAAAAGGTACAAGCAGACGCAGAAAACAAGAAAGCTGCATCTGCCAGCAAAGAAAAGGAGGCAGCTAAAAGCAGTGAGAGGGCAGCAAAGAAAGATGCGCGCATCAGGAACCTAGCAAAGCAAGCGCCTGCTAGCAAGAAGAGCTCAGCAAAGCCTGCGAAGGCGTAACATATTTGCTCAGAGCAGAGATTGGATACAGCAATCAGACAGACTACTTACATGCAGCTACTGCCTTGTGGGACACATGTCTGTATATTTGCAAGGGCATGTTCTCGCTCATGCACTCTGTTGGTACAGCATGTTGCTTTGTTTTGAGCCTGGTGTTCAGAATGGCTCGTCTGCTCACTGATTTTCAGCTGAATCACAACATTGTGGCCGGGGTTTACATTGTCCACATGTAGGCAGCTGCTAGGCAGTCTCATATTGCAGCTGTTCTTTTGGATCATGCTTGAACAGCCCTTGAAGGGTTGCTCTGCTTTGGCTGAGCAAACATCACAGGACCCACGTGTTGCTGGGCTTTCGCGTTACGTGCAACAGCATGTAAGAAACATAATGTCAATGATTGACATACATAGCGGCTCCCACACATCCGAATGTAAGTAGCACCGTGGAAGTCCCTCGAAGCTCTGTCATCCTCCAGCAATCATGAGGGGCAAAAGCTGCACCAGATATGATGATAGATGTGTGCCATGCGTCCAAAGTTCTGCATTGTGGTAGGGCATCGTAGTTTACTTGCAAGACTAGATTCACAACCTCAATCAAATGACTCTAGAGAGTTTAGCATGCTGCTCAGCTAAGCGTCAACTTCAATCAGTACAACTGTGAGAACCAGAATGGGCAGAAACGAACTCAAACAAGCCTTCAAATCTCAGGAGTGCAATGGCATCAGCAACCTTCAAAACAGTTTGACATCTCAACGCAAAATGTAAACACACCCTGCAACGCTGCACCAGAAAATCAGATTAAATTGTCAAGCAACAGAACCACGTCACTCACAGCATACAATAAACAAACAATCACAGTCGCTATCGACCTGATCTAAACGGCCACCAAGACCTATTATGCTGCACATTACTAGAACTTGGCTGAGAGGTTTGACCAGTCTCTGCATCTCTGGCATTGCCAGGTTGATTGCTTTGGTCAAGTTCATTTGCTGGTTCAGCAGCTTGATTGCTGCTTTGCGCATTAGGACTCATCACTTGCGATAGCGACGCACTGACCCTGCTTAGCAATCCACCTGCAACAAGAGCACAACATCTGAGTGTATGAGCCCTATCTAAGTGCCTGAGCTATGTCTGAATGAAGCTGCAACAGCACAGACTGAAATGCAGAGTAGCACAGGCAGAGATTCCTGTATACTGGCATGCACAAGAGGCAAAGTGAACGATGTCAAATGCAGGGATAGAAAGCCATCACGTTGCTGCTGGCACATGTCGTACTCTGAATCCTGACGCATCACCACACCTGCATGTTATGCCATGTCACGATGCTTCAACTTGCTCCAGACCCGCCTCAGTCTGATCTGCCCATGCATGCAAGGCATCTATCCTGGCGTAAAGCTACGAAATAGTGTGACACATCACACACTGCTACTGTCTGACGTGGCGCAACATACCTGTATTTCCAGGCGGCTGTATAGACTCTAGCTACAGTGCAGCCAGCAGTCGCACAGCCCCTTCACTATGCTCACCGCCGCTAACAGTGTCAGCTGCCAACCTCAGGTCAACAGGCTTTTCTTTACACATTTTTGCCAATGCAGCATACCTGTGTTTCCAGGCGGTTGTTGCCTTGACTCAAGCTGCAGTGCAGCCGGCGCTTGCACAGCCCCTCTACTATGCTCACTACTGCTGGTGTCTGCTGCTGAGACCAGATCAACAGGCGTAGGCACACTTTGCGCCTGTTGACTGTCCACTTCCAGGACTGCTGTGTATAGCCTGGTCTGGTGTTGCCGCTGGAAGGGACCAAAGCGGCTGGGATTGCTGCCTGATGCTGTATTGGCTGTGCTGGCACTGGGGCTATCTGACTGTCCACCATCATTGCCCTGAAGAATGCATATGCGTTTAAGGAAACTCCCTTTGAGTGCGACTTCAGCTTGGTTAAGCTCAATCATGCTTGTCCTTATCCCTGTAGACAACGATAGCTAAAGGAACAACAGCAGTGGGGCTCTGACTGTCCAGCCTCCCCTGCATTGCTTTGAAAGACACATGCATGTATAGGGGCCTTTGCTCAAGATACAACCCCAGATTGAGCCTGTTGACTGTCCACTTTTAGGACTGCTGAGTATAGCCTGGGCCGCTGGAAGGGCGCAAAGCGGCTGGGATTGCTGCCTGATATTATATTGGCTGTGCTCGCACTGGGGCTATCTGATTGCCCAGCTTCAGCGCCCTGAACCATACATGCATGGCTCAGGAAAAGTCATCAACGTCGTGACTTCAGTTTGTGCGACATTGATCATGCCTTTCTTCTTCCGAGTGCTCTGACTGAAGCAACAGCAGTATTGGGGCTGGCTCAATGTCCAGCCTTCCCTGCATTGCGCTAAAAGACACATGCATTGTCAGTGAACTTGTTGCTTAGAGTGTAGCTTGATGTTGGACCAAGAAGCTGGAGTATGTCACTGAGGTTCAAGGGCCAAGCGGGTGGGATTGCTGCCTGTTCTTGTGTTGGCTGTGCTTGCACTTGTGGCTACCTGACTGCCCAGGTTCAAGTGCAGTGCCCGGGAAGATTCATGTACGTTCAGTGACTTTGTCCAGATTGTGACTTCAACATGTCGCTTCTGTGACAATTGTCTTTTGTTCCTTGAATTTTCCTGCAGGATCAACTGTGCTTGCACTGGGGCTGTCTGACTGTCCAGCGTGGTTGACAGTGCCCTGCTCAAACTATGCATGAGTTTAAGAATTGTGGCTTCAGTTTGGTGTCTCGACATTGTCATGCCTTTGCTCTTCCAACTGATGCATTCATTCATTATATTCATTATATTCATTATACACGTAGGCTAGGCAGGCTCAGCAGGCCGAAATAGGTGCGTACAGAAGCAATCAACTGTCTCCAACCAGTTCATGTGCTAACCTAAACCAGTTTTACTGGACATGAAGGGCGGAGAGGTCCTTGTGCGCAGTTGACTGCCAAGCAGCAAAAGCAATGGTCGGCCTCTGTCAGCCAGCTTCTGCTGCATTGCCCTACAGACAACATGCGTGTTCAGTAAATCTTCGTCAAAATTATGGGTTCAGCTTGACACACCGACACTGCCAATCTTTCCGTTTGTCAGTTGCCGCTGAAGCAGTATCAGCACTGAAGCTGGTGGACTGGCCCGCCTCAACCGCAGTAACCTGAAGGACACATGCAGCCTTGGCAACCATAATTAAGAAATAAGAAGTGAGCTTGCAACATAGGTCAGTTTCTGCGGCTGTCAGACCGACCCAACTCAGCTGCAGGATATACCCTTGTTCCATGACCTTCATTGACGTCCATGCCTTGAGCCTGTAGTTGCGCTGTCGATCATGTACCTGTTTGTTGAGCTTCACATTGAAGCAACGTTGTGGCAACAATAGCGTGGTGGTCGAGCAAACATTGTGAGAGTCTTGAAGAAGGACAGACGCCACACATGGGCATGGGTACTGACAACAGATTCAGCAAATGGCAAAGGTGTGCAGCAGCAATGCGTCACAACTCACCTGGTCCCCCTGCTTCACGAGATCGCGAGGTACAAGTCCAGTTGGGCTGTGACGTACTTCTGCTGCACAACTTGCAATGTGCGGGATCTGTTGCCACAAGCCGCGATGCTCAAAACAAGCCTGCCGGTCAGCAAAGGACTTGTGCCACACACAACTAGCAATACATGCTAGAAGGTACAATCAATGATCAACATATTATAAGCCATACGCAGGTGGTTGGCTACAGGAAGCGTTGCCAGGACAAGCAGGCATGTGACCTGCACCAGATGCATGTTTTGCATCGGCATGCAGCAGCCACAGCAGTGCATGTCAAGGCAGGCCAGACATGTTAGTATCAGGGAAGTGCGCAATCCCCAAAGCCTTTATGATCCCACAAGAGACATACTGAAAACCTCCCTGGCCCCACCTCCTGGCAAGGAGGATAAATATCCAGAAACCCTGTCTGCAACAAGTGATGAATTTATGGCTGTGGTGAGCTCATGTCATGAGATGTTCGGCCAAGTCCCACAAAGAGCCTATGTGACCTGCCTCTTCCTCCCTCCCCCCCCCCAAGCCTCCTTCCTCCCGCCTCAAGCCTGCACGACCCCAGAACAAGACAGCAGTAACACACCTGCGCATCATTGCTGTCTCCAGCTGTCTTGGGGTCCGTCTGCTGTTTGAATTTACGCGCCAAA
Source organism: Trebouxia sp. TZW2008 (assembly GCA_002118135.1). Taxonomy (NCBI): domain Eukaryota; kingdom Viridiplantae; phylum Chlorophyta; class Trebouxiophyceae; order Trebouxiales; family Trebouxiaceae; genus Trebouxia; species Trebouxia sp. TZW2008. Next base: position 387,737 of record BDIU01000103.1, read on the forward strand.
GCTAGCTGTTGGCCATCAGGTCCCAGGACCAGGCGAGGCGTGCTGCAGAAGGGCGTCACTGCTGCAGTGTAGGCCTCAAATTGGGGTGACCCAAAAGCTGGGGAGTTCTGCTGCAGACGCTGAATGTCGTGACGCTGCTGGTTGAGTCCCATCAGCAATCTCTGCAGGCCAAATGGCTATGTTGACAGTGTGTCAGTGAGTGCAGTGGGCCTTGATTTGCAGTCTGGTTTTGTTGCAGTAGGTCTGTGTGACAGTGTGTCTCACTGTGTAGTGTCTTTGATTGCAGCGCCCTATTTGCAGTGGCTCACATAACTCAGCACTGAAGGGGATTTCTGGTGTCTTCTGGTATATAGGCAATTGATGCCATTTGATGCAACACCAGAGCATACAGGCAGGTATGTGCCTGCAGTGCAAACAGACATGACACCAAGAGCACGAGGGTGAAATGACGAGGCGACTATGCAAGTGCCAATTGGAGGAAGTGACAGCATGCCTGCAGTATGAGCATGACAAGACACCAACAACATGGGGTGATATGCCAAAGTAATTAGTGCAGGTGCAGGCATTTAGCCGTGACATGACATCAGCACTATGAACACGACATGGCATGACCAGTATAAATTGACATGATGAGCAGTAAGATGCGGCTGCAAGCAGCAGGGAGTGATACGCTACGACAAACTCACCCTGTGCTGGCGCTGCTGTCCATGAATACGTACAGAGCCGGCAAACAGGCCCAGCAGGAAGCAGCCGCCCACCAACACACTGACAGACACACTGATGCCAGGGCTGGTGTGCTTATGCATGCATTGACAACATGTCAGTGCTTTGAGCGTGACATAGCCCCAATCGCATAAGGTGACATGGCAAGGCAAATGGTGCACATGCAAGCAGTCAGGATCGACATGACAATGCAAACTTACTCTGTGCTGCCGCTGCTGTCCACGAATTCGTATAAAGCCGGCAAATAGGCCTAGCAGGAAGCAGCCGCCCACCAACACACTGACAGACACGTTGATGCCGGGGCTGGTGTGGTAGCCAATCCCTCCTCCAGGGGGTGGGCCAGCTTCTGGGGAAGGTGAGACAGCAGGTGATGCAGCAGCTGCAAGCACAGCAGCATCACAGTTAGTCAACACAGCAGGCCTCGTGATACGCTGCACAAGAACGTGTGTGAGAGCCAACGCCGCCTTCTGGAGGCAGGCCAGCTTCTGGGGAAGGTGACGCGACAGGTGATGCAGCAGCTGCAAGCACAACAGTGTCTCAGTCAAACAGAGAAGATCAGTTTCTGGGGAAGGTGATGCAGCAGGGACGCAGCAGCTGCAAGCACAGCAGCACCACAGTCAACCAGAGAGGGCCAGCTCCTGGGTGAGCTGGGGGCAGGTGAGGCGCTGGATGCTGCTTGGGCAGCTGCCACACTGGCATTGCTAATTGACAGGGACCCCAAAGTTGCTGAGTCATTGCTTGCTTATTTTTGTGGTTTGCGAGGCACATATTGTCACACTTGCTGTGCTGCTCAGGCACTTGCTATTGCTGTACCTGGTGAGCTGGGGGCAGGTGAGGCGCTGGAAGCAGCTGAGGCAGCTGCCACACTGGCGTTGCAGACTAGCTGCTGCTGAGTCATTTGTTGCTGGTTATGATGGTTTGTGAGGCACTTTTTGTCATACTTGCTGTGCTGCTCAGGCATTTGCAATTGCTGTACCTGGTGAAGTTGGGGCAGGCGAGGCGCTGGAAGCAGCTTGGGCAGCTGCCACACTAGCGTTGCAAACTGACAGGGACCCCAAATTTGCTGATGAGTTGGCGCTGAGCATTGGGATGTTTGGGCTTGTGGTGTTGGGGGTGGTAGTGTTGGGACGGCAGATGTCAGAATTTCTCGTCAAGTCCCTGCAAGCACATCACAGGTGCATGAGTACATGTAACGGAGTGCAAACTCGGCCAGAGTTGGCACTGAGCATTGGGATGGTGGGGGTTGTGGTGTTGGGGGTGGTTGTGTTAGGGCGGCAGATGTCAGAGTTCCTTGTGAGGTCCCTGCAACCACACTACAGGCTCAATAGTATGACCAATAAAATGCAGATGACACAACTAACAGGATTTAGATTGCAATCCTTGACCCCTATAGACACGCTGCCAACTCCATGGTGTTGGTGATGGGATGCTGACGGCAAAGGCTGCACAACTGATTGTGTTGACCACTAAACCCTTAAAGAGTGAGGCAAATCCGGCAGGGAATGTACTGTTGGAAGCAGAGGTGCATTCTTACAACATACGCTAGGCTGAAGCAGCTGGACTTTATCAGTATGACCATCATTGAAGGGACAGCAGCATGACGTGACTTGCTTCATGCAGCATGTGACAGTGTACAAGCAAGCTACGTCAATGCATGGACAAAAGTGCCAGGCCAGGTCCACAACAGATGAGCAAAGTCTGCATGTTCAGAAAGAGATGAAGGGCTTACAACTGTTTGAGTGATGTCATCATACTCCAGGAAGCTGGAACTGAGCCTTCCAATGAATTTCCAGATAAGTTCCTGCACACATGCACCGTAATAAAGATTAGATCTAGGATGTCTGGGAGAGTCTAGCTTTAATACGCTATATAGCACAGCAACGGGGCATTGTCGGGCCTACAATAATGTTGCACACAGCATACCCTTGATGCAGATCAGAGAACATCAGCTGCATTTGAGCATGCAGCGCAGCATCTCAGATTGAGCTTGCTGCAAGCTCTCATCGCAATGCAAGACAACAGTAGTGCCGGTAGTATCAACTAGGCCTTGCCAAATGATGGTTGGCCAAGTTGTGGACTTACAATGTTGCCAGGTTGGACATCAAGCCCCAGGTGGTAGGCAGGAAGCCTGTGAGCTGGTTGTTGGAGACATCCATGGTTTGCAGATTGTTGAGGAAACCCATGACACGCGTCAGAGGCCCTTGTAGCCTGCAGCGTCATGCACCTTGACTCGCTTTCTCTCAAACATGCATACGCTTGACACATAAAGTGCCCGGGCCCTAACAGCAGAGCAAAAGACCTAGGCATGCATGGGTGCTCCAACAGCAGCTGTGCATAAAGGTGTCTGGGCTCTTGATCACGAGGCTTTGCGGATCACATTGGCCTTGCACATAAGGCTTCTGTAGTCTGGTACTTATCTGCTGCCTGCTGTTGTGGCATTCAACAGCTGAAGCTTGCAAGAGCTGCGTAGCTTGGATGCTTCACTAAAACAACTTAGCCCGGAAATGCACGCTGCAGTGTGTATACATGCAGCAGCTGCTTGTCATGTCAAGCAGGGAAAGCCAACTGGGGAACACAACAAAGCGACAATGAGGCCATTTTGAGCAGGGATCGCAGTTTTATGACATGCTTGCTGCCACACGCAGTGCTTTGCAAATTTTGCAGTGAAACATTGCTGAGGCTAATAGCAAGCCTGAAGTGCAATGCAATTTGTCCGTCACTGCAGTTTGTAAGCTATGTACCTTTGTCCAGGCAACTGTAAGGTCTGTAGCTGCTGAAGATACACAATATACGGCGACAATATCCTGCTAATCCCAGCAGAGTTGTTGGCTTGAGCTGAAGGGTCCAAAGCTATGCCAGTGACATGCCAATTGATGCAGCTGAGGCCTTTCCAGTTGCATGTTGGCGGCAACCGTGGACTGCAAGTTGCATAACCACAGGGGTCTTGATTCAGCTGCCAACCATATGCTGCTTGCTGCGCTTCAGTAGGTAACAGAGCGTTTGTGAAGATGATCAGAGCGTCCACTTCTGTTGCGTTGGTGGCGCCTGTTGGTGGCACTGACAGTGCTGTGGACGCAAGCGGCAGCGTCTGAGCTAGTGGCGCTGCTGCAAACAGCACTGCCAACAGCGCCTGGCAGGTCCAGCAGTGTGGACAGCCCATCGTGTGACGGCCTGCGCTAAGCGCGTGAGTTGCTGCGTAGTTCACGATGCTGTCAGTGACTGCCTGAGTGTGCAGTAGTGAGGAGCTGAAACGGGCTGGACCTGTCCACAGCTGATCAATGCGTTACTTCCTCCTAGCGCCTGCTGACTGGCCACAACCGCTGATGCGTCCTCGTAAGGGTCCCGTGAAGCCGCAGTGATAATGCCACAACGTAAAATGTAGCAGAAGCCCCTCGGAAAGAGAGCGACAGCGTTTTTCCTGAAGTGTGACCTAACAAGCGAGATCTCCGGTACTGCTCTCCCTGCCCCCAAGCTCGACCGACGATGTCAAGTCACGGTGCTGCAGACTCGATCTCGAGTAGCGCAATAGATCTCTCGCAAACCTGAAGGTGCAGCGCGTGCGCAAGCTGTGTTGCGACACCAAGCACGTCAACGCACGTTGAACGTACGCTGCCCGTTGCTTGGACGTGACTTTTGACACTGCAAAAGTAGTACAGCATCATGTACTCTCTCTCTCAGGCACGAGCCTTCTGACGTCTATGTAGCCTGCACAAGCTTATTATCAGTGCTTGTATGCCACCATCAGCCCAACACAATGCTTGTGATAAATACCAACCATTGCCAATCAATACAGACCATAATATGGCACATACCAGAGACTCCGATGCAGCTTATCTGCAGCCCCAGCTGAGGGGCCTTACAATGTGAGTCCTGTCGGCTGGGGTAACACTGTTTGGCAGTATATGCTTGACTATGAACACACCTGCAAAGCTACACGCCCATACAGGATCCAGCGAAACTTGTGAGGCAGCCTGACGTGACATCGCGCAATTCAACTCTGACAAATTACTGCCATAATCAGTTGCTGCAGCTTAAGCTTGCAGTACTCATTTTGACTGCACGGCACCAGAATATATGTTACAGACATGCAAGCATGTACAAAACAAGGCTTGCTGCAGCCCCAATCACCACAAACTGTCTGATCTGAAGACCTTGAGCATGTGTCAAAATTTATTGAACATCTAGTAGTGAACACAGCATAACAAACTGTACAAACAGGATCCTCAAAGAGCAGCGTGTGTTCAAACAGCCTCTACAACACGCAGGTCAGAGTTGTGTGCCTGTGCTTGCTGACCTGATTGCACACAAGCACCAAACCCCTCTATTTTATTTCACACATGAGAGATTGCTTGTGATGGGCAGCAAAGAATAGCATCAGACTAAGCAGAACAGGCTGGCAGTACTGTGATATGTGTTTATGCCATTCAGCAGCTCCAGAAGTCGTTCACATGGAGTGTGCTGGACAATTGCTCCACTCCAAACATCACAGTGTATTCAGGGCGTCTCAACAACAGCAGTGAACAATGGTCGAGACGGAGTGTGATTTGGAAAGTGTGGCCTGTATATGACTGTGTTGCCTGCCATCAAAGGACCTGCTGTTGCAGCCGCTGCATTCACAGCTGCATTGTCTGCCTGATTGTTCGCACTCTGGGCAGCAGGACTGTATGCTGGATTGTCCGAAGTGCGCCAATGCAGCGCCTGAATGCTGCCTGGAGCTGATTCTGCATTGCTGGGCTGACTGTCAAGGTGTTGGTGCATGTTTGCAAGCAAGCCTGCTGTTGATGTAGCCATGGCAAGGGGCAGGGCAGGTGCACCACTAAGTTGCTACAGCAAAAATGTAAGGTGTGAGGCTCAGCTCTACTCTTGGCACACAACTTGTCTTTCTGTACAGATGAACAAGCTCATGCAAATATGATAGCCTTGCAGAATACTTGTGTGAGTTGCAATGGCATGCAACACTTAGAGCAGGCAGCGTTACCTGAGCAGTCTTGATGCTATCGCTGTCTGCAGGATCAGCTGTTGGCAAGCGGATCTTGTGAGCCACAGCCAGTTCGATTCCATCTGGCCCAACAACCAGCCAGGGCACCTTGCTACTGTGTGTTCGCTCCACCTCAGTCTCACCTGAGCCTTGCATTGCCTCATTCTGTGCTGCAAGCCTTTGCTGCACAGCTTCTGCCAGCCGCTGCAGGGCAGAGATTGCTTATAACTTTCGCAAGCTAGGTCAAGCGAGCAGCTAATAGATGTTGTGTTCCGACGTGAAGTGTGCAGGCGTTGGGTTTTGTGCTGTTTTGCAGCGCGGCATGACGCAGGCAAAGCTGGACGCAAAGCAAGTTAGTACCCTTTCTGCAGCTCTCTGTTGAAAAGCTCTGACCACGCTGAGAGACAAGCCAAGCATGACAAAAACTCCTGCGACTACTAGGGCTATGATTGCCACCACTCTGGTGTTGGCCTGAAAAGGACCGGCACCTGACAGGTCCGGCAGGTCTCCTTTGTAGCTCATAGCGCTGCAAAGGCGGTGAGCTCGGTTGTCAAACTGGATACAGCCTTGCTCAGCTATGTACACCCTTTTTGGCGGCAGGTAGACGAGGACGCGTTGCACAAACGCTCGTAAAGAACATCAGCCGCTCCAACGCTGCTGCCGCAGAGCTTGATCAACAAAATCTGAAACGCTTGCTGTGCATTTTGAGGCCATCAGTCAGCATGCTCCGCATGCATGCAGTCTGGCATGCACGATTTTGCAGTTTGACTTGCGCACAATCTTGTCATTAAAAGCGGTCTTGACTTGCGAACATATAGAGCTGCGTAAATTGCAGAACTTTCAGGCAAGGCAAGGCCAACAATGCATAGTTGCGCGCATGCATCACTTGGGTCAACTCTCCTTGGCAACCCTAAAGCTTTCCGTGCATCTCCGTGCAATGCTGTCAGGGCGCCAGTCTCCCGGCGAAGGGTTGGTGTAGTTGCTAAAATCGACACCGGGTACAAAAAGCAGGTCAGCCGGGATCCATGATTATTGATCATCCAGCAGGACGGAGAAGCGGCTCACCGCAAGCACTCATGTGGTTAATGCTGTTGACGTCTTTTTCGTGCTGTTTGACAGGCCGACAGTGACGGGCAAAAGTCAACTGTTGAGGATCAACTACACGAAGCAGAACTCAACAAAAATGCAAAGTCTTTTGTGAAGGTAAGCACTTTCTTGACCAAATTCATGCAGCAGGACAGATTGTGTTTAACCATAGAGTGTTGCATGAGGTTCAAGCTTTGTCAGTCGCCAAGCAAGCTGTACATACAGGAATTCAAAGAGGATCTAGGGGCAACAGGAGAGAACAAAACAAAAGAGGACAAAAAGGAGATCAAGCAGCGTGATGAAGACAACCTGGGTCTTGGACGTCAAAAGCAGGACTTTGACCGGGAACAAGAAAGCAAAGAAATTGGCAAGGAGCTCAACACCTGATGTGCACGTCAGGCAAACTTCAAGGACATGGAAAGCAACTTCAGCTTGAAAATCGATCCTCGATTTGCATGTTGGCCTGATTGTGCCTTAGAAAGCCAGTGCAGCATCCCTCTGAAGCTTGCATTGACAATGCTCTACTTCATGCTTCTGCAGTTATGATGCAAGGTCAGCGCAACACTATGTTTCAGTGAAGGTGTGCCGCTGTATCTTTGTCATAAGACTCACTTCAACGGCAGCATTGCGCCTAGTGGTCAGATTTGCTTTCCGTTTGATGCATCAAATCGTGTTGAACTTGCACGCTCATGAAGCAAATAGTACTCTCATCAAGCCGGGGAGTCCATCTGCATGTATGCTTCTGCAGGTTGTGAATCCAACCTGTACAAGTGTTGCTTCTGTTTGCCTATCTGACCACTGACCATTCAAATTTGCTGTTACTAAGGTTTTACAGTATTATGTCATGATTATGTAAGGGGCGTCCGTTACTCACGAGAAAGAGCCTGAGTAACACCCTATTGATTTAACTGTCAGGTGTCATGAAGTTGAAAACAGGCAGCTGTCTGTCAACCCTGTGCTCCGCTGGTCCACTAGTGCAAGTTAGCTATTGAGGCCTCATGATCATTGTGGCAAGAAGCGTTGCATTGTCATTTTTAGCTATTGTCTACCCGCTTCGGCCATGCATACACGTATGCACATGTGACAAAGTACAAGGCACCATCACATGTACAGTCATCCAAGGGTGCGGTTGCAAGGTAACAACCTTGCAATTTTTGTGCTGCAAGGCAAATTGCCGTCTTGCAGTGTGAATTTTGGCATTAAACTACACAAGCATGCTGACAAAGACCAACACATAGTTGATGCAATCCTTCAGCCATCTGCTTTTGCATATACTCCAGCCTTTGAGGTTAGACAGTGCCTCAGCACTTGGAAAAATTTGCTACATGCAGCCAGTGTAGTAAAGTATCACTTTACTACGTTGGTACTATAGCAGTTTGCCATTACTATGGCTCCTTTGAGTTTACTATACCAAAGTCATTTACTGTATGTTGTGAAACCCCCCCCCCCCCCCCTTTTTTTTTATTTTTTTTTTTTGTTTTTTGCAACCCCCCCCCCCCCCTTATTTGTAGTGACTGCTTATTTTTGGGTTTTGATCTGATTGTATTATAGCGCTTAGCGTAGTGGTGTGCGAACAATCCCAGTGCCCCAGTGTCCCAGTCTGGGAGTCTGTATAGAGAATCCTGAATCACTCAGAGTTCCGACTTCAGAAACTGAGAGAAAGTCGGTGGGACTGTGAGACAGTGGGACAGGTGACTAAGGCTGGTTAGAACAACGTGAACACAGGGTCTCACACACGCACACCCCCTGTTTATGCGTCGCTTGCGGCGCTGCCCTTGTACACAATCCTAGAATTCTAGCATAATCGATGAAATTCAAAGCTTTGCTCTGTTGCACGCAGAGTTGTATGCAGTGGCTACAGAAGCTATACGCAGAGCGTACAGAGCTCAGGCGCTGACGCTACAGTTTGTGGAGCTGAACCTACAGAGGCTGCATGCAGTTTTTCCAGAAGTTGGGCCAGAAGACCTACTGAATTCCCTAGCTTTCTGCTAGAATTCTGACAGGATGACGTAACTTTGATCTTTTCTGCCCGCAGACACGCGGACTCCTGTTTTTCTGTAGACTATGACTTCATACATTTATTTATTGATTGATAAATACTTGTTGAGGTTGATGCTGATAAGCAGAAACACAGGTTAGTTGCAAGTACCTTGTTGCTGAATAAGTTGCCATCAAACATGTAGAATTGAGCTGTATCTTATGACTTCACCTTGCAGCTGCAATGCAGCTTACCTCCTGACACTGCTTGTCAACATTTTGAAGCTGCTTGTCAAAAGTGAGGTATATATGTTGCAACCAGCGAGACTTAGCTGTACTACTGTTTTGAGTGCCAGCTCTCAGGGGACGCTTACTTGCTCTAGTAAGGCAAATTTGACTGAGTCAAAAACTGCTCAGCAAGATGATCATTCATCACGCAGAACTATCAGCTTCTTCCTGCTTGCTGGTCAAGCATATTGGCGTCTTGCATATCCTATTGGTCCCATTCCACAAAGCATGCGATCTCACCTTGTGTGCCAAGTACACATGTGCACTGCAATTGCATTGTTTGATGCAGGACTGCTAGCAAAAGGAGCACTGCAAGCAATGGCCACAAAGGCCTTTTGCAGCATGCCGTCACATGATGTGCCTGTGAGCATGAATCCCATCCGCATGCTATGCAGTCAGCTCTCCAGGTGCCGGACATGTCCTGTACTCCAACATACAACATACACATGGGCTTGTTGCAAGCTGCTCAGTCACATACAGATGTACTGTAAGACCACTAGTCAGCCAAACAGACTGACAAAACAATACTGGCTGTGTACCAGACTTGTTGCAAGCTGTTCAGCCAGCTGGCGCCATGCACACAAGCCATGCTACCCTGATGCCGGCATGCCGTGCCTGGCAGCATCAAGCTTACCACAAATTCTGGAGTCAGACTACAGCTGTTCAGCCATGCACATGTGCCTCACCACCCCACAAGCATGCTGTGCCAGCGCTAATCATTCATAGCCCCACTAGCATACCATGCATTCAGCCAAGCTCATGGGCAGACTGTAGAGCTTCAAATGTCTGCAGCATAATTGTTGCAACTGATTATGCCCTGCACAAGCACCCTGCTACCCTTACAAGGATGCTGTGCCCGCCCGTGCCAAGGTCGTGCACTTGGCACATCCTAGGATTTGCCTCTCATGCTAGCGCTGCCTGTAAGCCGTCTTAGACGTTCTTGGCTATTGACTTTGCAGCTGCTTGAGCTCAGGCTTGAACTACTGAAGCGCGGTTCAACAATTTCAAGGTCAAGCAATTGCAGCTGGGCGAGCAGGCGTCAGAATTCATATTGCAGCTCACGAGTGGGGCCAGTTAGTTATGATACTTGAGCATTTACCAATTCACATTGGCAAATATTGTGCAGTGTCGGCACAACAGCTGTGCTGATGCAAATAGTCCTGATGCCAGCGAGCTGCTTTCTCAGCTGCTGTTCAATCAAACGACGCGCCTTCAGCGTTTCGATCAGCTTCATCGGTTAGAAGTTGGCTCCGAAGCCTGCTCCGAAGCCAGGCCAATTTCCAGTATGCCATCTTCCATCGCGATGACATACTCGAAAAGTCGTGGAAGTGGCATGCTGCATTCTATCATGCCAGTCAGGTTCAGCATGATGCATCGGTCATTCGCGCGTTTGCCCTACCAGGCTTTGAGAATACTCTAGATCAGAGAAGGAGCCACTGCAGTCGATCACTCGCTCGCAAGTTGCCAGCATGCCCAGCAGCGTTGCTCGAAAGTTACTCGGCTTCGCCAACACCGGATGTTATTCACATCAGATGCTGATGAGACAGATCGGGCAGGAGCTCGCCGGTCGAGGTCACCACTTTGCCATGCTTGTTAGCGATGTTGACGAGGCTGGCGAAGAGGCGCTTGATGGCGTCAGCGGAATACAGATCATACGCTTTTCCGGACCCCCTCACTTGGGCACCCAGGACTGTGCTGCCAGATTGCCTCAAGACCCTGTAGAGGTATGCTTGAAGTCAGCACACAGTGGCAAGAAGTGTCTATTGGAGAAACCTCAGCAAAATCAAGACATACCTGCCCCGTCAATCTGTTGCAGTTTGACTGCAGCTGACACGGCCAACACGCCTGACAAGGGCTTTCCAAAGTGCAGAGTGTGAAACACCTTTCTGCAACTCAGCTCGCTGTTTGCTTTCAAATGCAAAACAGCTTCACACTCTCAAGCAAGCAGGTAACTATTGATGCATGGATAGAGAACTCAACTATTTGCCAAGTTGAGAAGTCGAGACAGACAATGCACTTGGCTTGCATGTCTTTGAAAGGGACTGCAAGGACAACAAGTTTGCCTGATGGATGCCGCAGGTTTTGACTTGGTGCTTGGGGATGTTACAGTCATGACGGCAGCAATTTTAGCGCAGATTTTGGAAGTACCTTTGGTTGAAATGGTCGCTTTCCCTCTTGTTCCTCCCATATTTGAACAACATCCATCCCTAGTCCTGTGGCATACCTGCCCCAATTTGGCACACTTTACATCGTCGACACGGTGCACTTCATTGTCACTCATGCCTCTATCTAAGTTTTCACAATGTCATGTTTGTCAAGCAATGTGTACACAGCACACCTCATCTTGTTTATACAAGGCTTGTGAATGGCAGTCAATTGTTTTGCAGTTGCTCTTTCTGCCTTGAGCACATCTGAAAGCAAACATTGAGACATCACGTCAAAAGCTTGGTTGTACTTTGCCCTCATTCACAGCACCATGTCTGCTGTCTTGTTGCAGCCTGAGAACTGATGCATCACATACTCTGACCTTTGCATGCATGAGCCTGTCTCTGCATCACTCATGTTGGTGCTTGCTTGCAATCCTGTCCGAGCCATTATGATGCGCTGCATAGTCTTAAAACAAAGCAGCTCATGCCATCACAAGCTCATTCAGAAGCTCAACTGCATGGTGTCTAGGCATGCATGAGCTCATGTAACTTGAGTTGGCGCAGCTCATCAAAATGACTTGGAATGTGCATTGTGAAAGGCATTAGTCTAGACTGCAATGCATAGCCACACTTGCATGGGCATCAATGCCTTGCAATATTGCTCAATACATGCGCTTGACATTGCAATGCATAGCAATGGCCTTTGGTGTGCATTGTCCAATGTATACACCTGGCATTGCAATGTATGACGAATGTCTGGAATGCGCACCTTCTGACTCATCCAGCTGACATCACACAATGACAGCCTTGATGCTCAATTCATTACTGACCACACCCTTGCAGGGCTTTTGGCAGCGCTTGCAAAATCTCAGGGCGCGCAACAAGGTGTACAAACAATACGCGCGGCGCCAAAAGACTCGAGCAGCCATACTGAAGGAGACAGGATTTGAACACTTGCCCACCTTCAAGGCAGGGGTGTCTACCAGCGCAGCAGTGATTGTGAATGCTGACTGGGGACTGGAATATCCATGCCCTGCTCCACCCAGGATTCATGTGAGCTTTCACTCACGATTGCCCATGCATCGCTTTGATGTGCATATCCCACAGAGCATGCCTGGGTCTGCTCTTGTCAACTTTTTGTTGTTGCTGCTGGAGTGGCTGCCGCTATGGCCATAGCTTATGCTTTGGTTGTCGTTACTGTCAATAGTAATATGATCACCATTTGTCATTAGCATTCCTGTCATTGTACACATTGTTATCATCATTATCATGACCATGAATTTTGTGCTTGCTTCAGATGATGAGATCATTACCATCGCTGTCATTGTCATCACTAATGTCGTCACCATTGCTCTGTTGGTGGGATCCATTTCAGCCCGAGAAGCCAACCCTTTAGCTTAAGAGCTAGCATCCTTTTTGGACCAGGGTTTGCCTCAAGGGCACGCCGCTGTGTATGTCAGCATGGGAGCCTTAGCTCGGCTGGCTGAGAAGACCTTGACAAGCATGGCAGCTGCATTTTTGCACTACCCAACCCAGTGCTTTGGAGCTTGCAAAAAGCCCTGCCAGGTACCCTTGTTTCTATGTGATGTCTCATTGCCCGACCCAGTCTTGCGGAGCTGATCACACATAGCCGTGCTAGGTCTCCTTGTGTCTGAATGCCCTGTCCTTGTCCAACCTGGTCTTGTGTGAACGCCCTGTCCTTGTCCAACCCAGTCTTGTGTGAACGCCCTGTCCTTGTCCAACCCAGTCTTGTGTGAAAGCCCTGTCCTTGTCCAACCCAGTCTTGTGTGAACGCCCTGTCCTTGTCCATTGACAAGCATTGCTGCTGCACTGTCTGCGCTGCCCAGCCCAGTCTTGTGAAGCCTGCAGCAAACAGCCCTATCAGGTGCCCTTGTCAACAAATGCACTGTCGTTACCAGACACACCATTGTTTATGTAAGCATGGGAACCCTAGTTTGGCTGGCTGAGAAGACACTGTACAAGCACGGCTGCTGCTCTGTCGGCGCTGCCAAACCAAGTCTTGTGGAGCCTGCAGCCAACAGCCCTGCCAGGTAACCTACTGTACAATACCATCTTGTTGAAACAGTTTTGTCAGCTGCATTTGTGAACAGTCCCCTCTTTTTGCCTGCAGCAGACAGCGCTGCTAGGTGTGCTTTTGTCTCAGATGTATTGTCATTGCTTGACAAGTCTTGTGGAGCATGCAGCAGACAGTCCTGCCGGGTGCAGTAAATAGCCCTGCTTCGTGGTCTCGTGTACAGATGCTATCACGCTGACCAATGTAGTGTTGAGAAGCCTGCAGCACACAGCGCTGCTAGGTCTCCTTGTGTCAAAGATTGCCTCTTCTTGCTAACAGAATGTTGTGGAGCCTGCAGCAAACAGCTCCGCCATGTGCTCATACTGTGTGACTCTTACTCTGACTACTCTTAATGCGCTCGTATGGCTGTATAAACGTACTATCATTGTTTGACCCACCCCTTTGAAGTTTGCAACAAACCCCCAACCTGAAGGCTGCAGCATACAAACCTGCCAGGTGCAACTAAGCACAACGCCATGTCAGTGCCCAAAGCATCAAAGGTATCTGACTTGAGAGTTGTATTGTTCTGTATGTCAAGTCTGCGACGCAGACTTTGATACGCCTGAACTGGGTGGCTTGTATGATGAGCCTCAATTGATTTGCCTATTTGGGCATTGCCTCCATTGGTGCCATCGTGACTGTTATGATTGGCGTTGTTTGCATCACACAACTGTCATGACTGTTGCTAATAGTACTGCCATTCTGCAACTGTGTGTTGTGACTGCTACCATTATACGTAAGAAGGGTGCATGCAGGTAGCATGACCCTGGAGTCCCTGAACCTCAGCAAAAACATTATGGTAGTCCCAGCAGCGCCCCAGAATGATGTGCTAGGTCACCCGTCTGTCCAGGCGTCTGTGACGCATGGTGGTAACAACAGCGTCTACGAGGCGGCGTACCACTCAGTGCCTATGGTGATTGTGCCATGCATGCTTGAGCAGGGAGAGAACGCGATTAAGGTGAGGTTCAGAGCTCACATGTCCGTTGCAATTTGCAGTGCTGGTGTGCATTGATTAGCAGGGCAAGCTTGTACGACGCGATATTCTATGCTGTGCCTATGGCTATTGTGCCGGGCATGCTTGAGCAAGGAGAGAATGCAGTCCAGGTAGTGTTCAGAACTTTCTGGGCGCTAGCAGTTTACAGTGCTGCCGGGCCTGCTTGAGCAAGGAGAGAATGCAGTCAAGGTGACACTCAGAGGCTATGTGTCAGTAGGTCTGTATGTGCAGTAGCACGTATCACAGGCTGACTCTCTGAGATCTCAATCCCTGTTAGAAATCATATGGGAGGCTGCTGAGCATGCTTCAGGGGGGCAAAAACGTAATGATGTTGAGACTCAGAACCTTCTTATCACAGCTTGACTCCTTGAAATTGCAATGGCTGTTGGACATCACGTGCAAGGCTGCAGTGCATAACTGAGCAGAGTGAGAATGCAGTCGATATGACATTCAGAACCTTCCCGACTATAGCAGTTCACAGTGCTGGCATGCTTTGATGAACAGGGCAAGAGCGCAGTCAAGATGAGGTTCAGAGTCTCTATGTTCTTAGGCCTGTATTTGCAGTGCTGACATGCACTGCTGAGTAGGACAAGAACGCAATCAAAATGACATTCGGAGCTCTCCCATCTGAAGCATTTTGCAGTGCTGGCATGCATTGCTGAGCAAGGCAAGAATGCAGTTAAGATATCCTTCAGAGACTTTGTGTCTGTAGGTCTAAAGTTGCAGTTGCACTTACACATCCTGACTCTCTGTAGTCATAATGGCTGTCAGAGACCATGTGCAAGGGTGCTGAGTATATTCGTGGGAACAAATGTGCTTGCTACCAATTTAATTCCTTGTGTGGCAGCCAAATTGTGTGCAGGGTGAGAGATTCATGAAACTCACTTGTGTGTGGACTGAGCATTGCTGGTTGTGCTTCAGGGGGAAGATCAAGATACTGGGAGGGACACTGGTCACCGCAGATGGAGTCAGCATTGTGCATGGTTTCAAAGTAAGAATTATGGTGAATGGTGGACCATAGAACTATGCACCAAACTTACTATAGGCTGAGCATTGCTTCAGGTAACTCATCCTGGCATCGGAGTGATGCTTACTCCAGCTCAGGTAGCCAAGGATGCTGGCAAAGGCCTGCTGGATGCCATTACCACAGTCCTGACACATCCTGCCATCAAGGTAGACACCAATTCTAGCAGCTACACAACAGTGTCTTTCCTTCTCAAGACTCATGGCATAAGCAAGGGGCTTACCCCGTCTCAGGTAGCCAAGTAGGCTGGCAAAGGACTGCTGGATGCTATCACCACAGTCCTGACACAGCCTACCATCAAGGTAGACACCAATCCTAGCAGCTACACAACATTGTCTTTCCATCTCAAGACTCATGGCATAAGAAAGGGGCTTACCCCTTCTCAGGTAGCCAAGCAGGCTGGCAAAGGACTGCTGGATGCCAATACCACAGTCCTATCACAGCCTACCATCAATGTAGACTGGTAGACAAGTGCCCACCATCATGGTGAACACCTGTTCCAGCATCAGCACATCATTGCCATACCTTGTCAAAGCTAGCCACTTGACTTTATTCCTGCTTTACCGTAGTCCTGATACAGCCATTAAGGTCAACATCTTTCCCAGCAACAGCACAAACATGCCATCTCTTCTCAAAGCTGGCCAGTTGACATTGGTCCTGCACTGCCACAGCCCTGATTCAGAACACCATTCAAACATTGCATTAGTCCAAAATGGCAAACTGACTTGCGTCTGATCTTGTGTAGGCTTACAGCTTGTTCTGCTTGTACATTGCTGCAGTAATGGGCAGTTTGCAATGTTTCAAACGTTGGTCTGTTGCGCAGTATAGCCTTGGGTGTTGCTGCAGGACAATGCGTTGAGGGTGTCCAAGCGACTGACCAACAAACCAAGGCAGCCTGTCCAGCTAGCAGCAGATGTAGTGGAGCGAGTCATGGCCACACAGGGAGATCTATACCTGCAAACAAGCAGCATGAACTGCGTTGGTGGCAGCTGTCCATGTTGGATGTGTACGCTGTCGTAGCTTTGGTCACTCTAGTTCCGCTTGGCGTGATTGCATACATTATCAGGGCTGTATTCTCAGCCATTATTTGACCATGCTCACAAATGTCTAAAGCACAGTATGTGTAAGTTGTCTCTGTTGGTGAGTGATTTTCACAATCTGAAGTACATGGCAAGTAGACTCTTCAGCTTTGGTCTCACTTTAGTGAGCTGCAAAGTCAGCAAGTTGGTCTGATGCGGTCCACATTTTTCAGGTGGCTAGCGAACCAAACGAAGCTAATTTACGCATGATATGCATTGGAACAAAATGCTGCAAGCTAGTTCCTTTGCTCCCTCGACTGCTCAACAAGTCAGGCCCGGAATCTTCTGAATGTACCAGACAGCCTTTGACATCAGGTCAAGCTACGACTTGGACCAAAATGCTGAGCAAATGTGCTGCTGACAAACTCTAGGACCATTTGCGGATATGTCTAGCTAAAAGATTGAGCCGTCTGCAACACCTGCTGATACCTGCTGATAAGGGTTTGTTGCCGTGCTGCCTGCTACTATAATGTCGTATTCCCAATCAAGCAATAAACATAGTTTACATTGACACCAATTATCCGGGAGCAAGATTGACCCCTCAGGGCCTCACAGGTCAGTTTTCTGCTGTATTCTGCCCAAAATGCAGCAACCCTGGGATGCTTCTGTTCACAGAGGCCCTGAAGATGGTGCCTAAGGGCCCAAGCTTGTATTGTGATTCTTTTCTTAAGAATTGTCCTCATGCAGCTTGTGAGGCACAAGGAGATTCTAGACGCTCAGCTTCAGCAATTTTGGCGCTTTGGACATTCCTAATAATGGGATATCTGGAACAGAATCTGCTCTCCCAGTCTCACAAACTATTTTCCTCTGCTGGTGACCTGGCTTTCAAGTTGTCATAGCAGTCCTTCAACTCAATGGACACCATGGTAAAGGCACGGGCACACTCCCTGCCAAATGGATACACACCATCAGGTTCATAGAAAGTTTTGCTTGCAGCCAGCACAAGCATTGGAGGCCACTTTCGTTCAGGCATGCGCAGTGATTGTGTCACAGTCTGAAGTGCTGAGTGATTGATGCTGCTAACCCAGGGCTGCTTCTGCTCACAGAATCTCCCAATGTACACCTAGGGGCACAGACTTCTCCTTTGTTGATGCTGCTGGGCAAAGCCCAGGTTGAGTGACTTGGGCAAGAGAAGTGTCACCAAAGGCACTGTATCCACCAAAAAACTGTGGTCACAAGAAAGTACTCTAATAAGATGATGTACATGCAGAGCTAGGTCAACGCAGCTCAAGACTCTGAGCTAAAGCTCTCAAAAGCAGTATTATGTTGGGCAGATCTCATTATTGAGCTGTGGGACTAATGTGTAGCGCCTGAGCTTACCAAATGTGACATCAAAGATAGCCCCCTGATTGCAAGGTACATGGGCTTGTCTGGGTTGCTGCCATCATGCTGACTGAGCTGGGTCAAGCTGAGCTGCTTCAGGGGTACAACCTGCATGCACAAGTGACTACAATTATATATGGACATATATTTATGGCACACCTAGCATATTGGGCAATGTTGATACAGGCAGTGACTGCTTGCCGTTTGCTGCAAAGGTTTGAGTCATTTGTGTTGTGTCCACTGATGCTCAGCTATCAACATGAGCTGCCAAGAAACCATGGCAGATAGACAGATGCAGTGGGTTACACATAAGGGCAAGGTACAACTGCCAGCAAAGCACAGCGCAGCATGCACAGCAGGCACTGCTTGCACAGCATAAATATCACAAGACCGGTCAAACCTATATATTGTGCATATAATCAGCTTCATTTGAAGCAACTGAACGTGACGAGCACCTGGAGCTATACCAAAAATTCAAATTGATGCTTCTATTCAGTTGTAGCACAGCATACGCAGCAAGAACTTATCAGCTACAAGGAGAGTGTTGCAGTTGGGGCCAAACTGGTTCCAAAAGGAGGAGAAGAAGCCAATGAGCTGGAACATCTTGGCACCGGTGTGACTGCCAGTCAGGGAAGTCCATAGGCAAGCCGGCACCACAAAGCAAGCCAGGAAGTTTAAATTCAGCGCCTGCAGCAAAACCTACAACCTGGGGTACCCCGGTGCAAGGGTTTCGTGAACCTCACCGCGGCCGCGTGTAGGCAAACAAACATACAAGCAAACATATACATGCTTTGAACGCTTCAGCAGGGGAGGGTATGTAAGCAAGTACACACATGTTTTGAATACCTCAGCAGAAAGCCCCGAGGGCAAGGGAGGGGGGGTGCATGTGCAGGGCATGGGGGGTATGCATCAGTGAATCAGCATGCTCTCCTTTTTCCAGCAACTCACACTTGTCAATTTGCAATGCATTCTTCTGATCCATACCCCAAAACTGCTTGTGTCTTGCATATCACAACGTGCGTGTTGTCAAACGTTACGCACTGCTCAAAGCCAACAACATTTTTACCTGCATGCGCTTCCTGCCAACCCACTCAAAGTCAATGGTGAAAGCTGCTGCGTGGTATCCCACCAATGCCACTCCACTGTCAAGCAAATTCCACAGACAGCTCTCCATGACTGACGCATCAGCCTGAACTAGCAGACTGCAGCATGCAGCACAACTGTCATTAATTACAACTGGCAAAGGCATGGCCCAGCTTTGTACATATGAGAGCAACTGCCTCCAGCCAGTTTGGGCCTGTGCTAACATAGATCCTGTATGGCCATGTAGAATGTAGAGGGTAAAGCAGTGCTTGTCTCACGAGCCGTGCTGTCAGAGTTGACCCGATGCTTGCGTGTTTGCAAAGTCTGTCAGACCACGTAGCAAGCAAGCATTTGCAAGAATCAACACAATGTTTGGCCAAAGCTGAAAATACTGGCAGCCAAAAGCACGCCATCAGGTATGCCTGCTGTGCATATGCAATTGAAAAAGACAATGCTTGCATGGACCTGAGAGGACAGCCTGTCAGATAAGTTGGCACATCTTTGGCAGAAGCTATATTGCATATGTCTGGACTGGGCAGTAAATTGCAGAACTCAAACCACTTGCAGCAGGTTTGAAGCAGATTGTGGTGTCCTCTTGAGTCAAAAGAGGGTTGCCACAAAACACCTATACCACCTGTCATCACTCTCTGGCAGGATTCTGGTCAAAACGGCTTCCTGCGTTTTCTGCAGCAAGAAAAAATAGTTGATTTGATAAAACAAAATCAGTGTGTGTTTGACGCATCAGAGCTAGGCATCTGCTAGTGCTGTTTTCCAAGCATGGCAGCTGCATGGACACCTTGAGGTGTTTGGTGGTATTGAGCGGTGGGCTTGCATGGTAGGCTTGCATGGGCTGACGTGGGCCAATGCGGGCTTCTGTAGTCCGTGGTCAGGTGTTGTGGTCAGTGGTGGGCTATTGTGGGCTTTGGTGGGCTGTTGTGGGCTATTGTGGGCTGTTGTGGGCTTTGGTGGGCTATTGTGGGCTTTTGTGGGCTTTTGTGTGCTACTGTGGGCTCTTGTGGGCTCTTGTGGGCTGTTTTGTAGGCTAGTGTGGGCGGGTGAGCTTTGGGGGTCATCTTGAGCCACATGGTAGGCAGGTAGTGATGTTTGTGGGCTCAGCTGATGGGCAATGATCTCAGGGCAAATTTGCTGCCTGTAAGAGGCCTGCCAGCAGAATGATTCAGCCAGCAATTATGGTTCTCAGTAAAACCTAGGTTCAGGCTGACACAGCATAAACGGTGCAGCGCTGTGCGAAAGGCGACAGCGGCCCTGATGTAGCAAGCGTCGAGTCATGCTGACAATGCTGCTGTGCGCCGTCCGCAAATGATGTCGCCGCGACGTCTTTTGCCCAGAGCTGACAGTGATCACACTGATCTGTACCAGGTGAGCTCCTCTGCTGTGCGGTCCACGTCCTCGCATCGGCGCTGCATTCTGCCGTACATTACTTGCGGCAATGTGTCAAAGTGCGAAATCACGAGTCACCGCATCCGGATACGCCAGCGTAGCTGCTGCAGGTCAAGTGATCATTGCAGACTGACCTTCAGAAGCAGCAAACTCCCTGCAAAAAATTGCTGGCACAATCACACAAGCATCTGAAGCCGTCTCTTTGCAGCAGCAGCAACAGCAGCTGTCACAGCTGCAGCCCTTGACACTGCCTACCACAGCTGCTCACAGCAGTGCTGACAGCGTGCGCAAAACAGCACACAAGACCTGTCAGCAGTGCCTCTGCTGCTTGGGCACCAGCAATGTGGACCATGTCTCACAAAGCATGCTGCAATATCAGCATAGCTGTCTCAGCGCCAACAGCTGATGTGCAACTGTGTAGCCTCACTAAAAACAGGTCTCGCAACTGTTCTGTTTCCCCCCGGAGCAATAAAGTAAGTCTGGAAGTTGCCCTGAAGATATGCATCCCCGCAGATGAACTGCTGAACTTGCAATGGGATGACTGCACCTAGAGATCAGGCTGCGTCAGTCTGCTGTGAGCACGCGCTTCACCTCGACACCTCACATCTGCATTGACGCAGCACAGATTTTTGTGAGCCACAGGACACACCACTTTGCCTCTCACAAGCTGTGCTGTCAGAGTCAACCCAGTGCTTGCATGTTGACAAAGTCTGTTGGAGCACGTAGCAAGCAAGCATTTGCAAGAATCAACACAATGTTTCGTCAAAGCTGAAAATGCTGGCAGCCAAAAGCGTGCCAACAGGTTTTCCTGCTGTGCCGCCGCTGGCGTTGACACAGTGTTTCTCTCTGATGGGTCTGGCTTCTAGTCATTGAACCAGCTGCCTAAATGCATGGGTCATTGGTCAGCAGTAAGATGGATGACAATGGAACTAAGGCTAAATTTGAGCAGCAGTGCTTTTTGGTCCCCTACTTCAGGCTACTTTAGCGAATTTTTTGCTGACACATGTATACTTGACATTAATTTGCTTGGGCTGTGATGTAAGTACATATGCTGTCGCCTACTAAACAATCTGCCATTGAACTATGGTCAAATACATATGACACCTGTGTTACATGCTTTGTAATGTACTGCACTGTGTAAGAGTTGTGTTGCTGAGCCATGAAAACTGCATGCAGACAGGGTCTATCCTACCTGGCAATCAAGCGCTGCACCACAGTCTGCCAATTGCTCTTGCTTCTACAGCTCAGTTGATGGACATGCATATCATGCATATCCAGGTTTGTCTTTGATGGCCACCTTTCAGTTACCTGCAGGGACTCCTGCTGTTGAGCTATGAGGCCAGCATGTGTGTCCTCCTACGCCGTTACAGCATTTCAGCCCGACAGACTCAGCAGTAGCACAAAGGCCCTGGCTAGCCACAGGGCCAATGTACAGGCGCTGCGCAAGATGTGTCAAAGATCCTGGGCAAAAGCATCCATGTCTTGATGAGCAATACACATGTCTGCATGTCACATCCTATCAGACCAGACAGGCCCTTTTTCAGGTATGTCCTGGGAGGCAATACCAGGCTTTAACCAGCAAATCAGGAACATCAGTCACGCAGTTGTGCTGGCTTTGCTGTTGTCCAAACTCATGTGCTCATGCCTACATCTCATGCTAATTCTCTTGGGTGCTGCTTTGAGCACTCACAATGGGTGTGGGATGAAGCAACCTGCTGGCCGCATTCTTTCCAGCAGCAAAGCAAGGAGCAGTACTGCCGTGAGTGCTGTGGGTTGCTGTCGGCCTTGACATAACTATGCTGATAGTAACATGCTGCACTTTGCAGCCTTCACATGCAGCAGTGATGCAGTGTAGTATCTCTCGCAGGAGGTTGAAGGAATCTGTTGCCTTGGCCGCTGTGATCTAAGTGTCATTCGTTTACCTGTGACAATGCATTTAAGGCAGGCTCAGATGCTTGTTCTTGATGGCAGAGCACATCATGATGGGCTGCGCCGTTCTGTGCAGGAAAGTGAGGGGGATGGAGGGGGGGCAGCAGAGTTACGGGTGATCCTGGCTCAGGATGTGGGGCAAGGAACCTGGGTTTCCCACCAAGGCATGGTCAAGTTGCAGGAGGTCAGCTGTCTTGCTGTGATGCATGCTTTGTCTTTCTAGGCAGATGGTAAACAGTTTTCAACAGAGGCGATAGCAGCTTGATGTTCTGTGTTGTGCGATTGACCAAAGCGAAGCTTCACTTTGTTCAAGCCTGGCCTATGTGAGTGTTGTGTCTGATGCTCTTGGTATCATTATTTGCAGTCTGCACTGTAATGCTCAGAACAAGCCAGTCTCAGCAGGAAGGAAGCTGTACCACACACGTAGTGAATGCTCAAAAGCAGATTCATCATCATCACAACTGCTGTGCCATTGCATCAGAGCATGCGACACATAGCCAAATCTCTTTGAGCATCAAATGTGTTTCAGCTTGAACCTGGTTTGAAGCTGCAGCTTATCAAGAGGGAACAGGGGCGATGTGATGGCAAGGTGCTGTACCACAGCCACATGCAAAAGAGCTGTGGCAAGAACCTGACAGCAGGGTGAAAAGGCCCAAGAATTGAAGGACAAGCAGCAAAACCAGCAGGTATGGGCATATAGCTGCTCACACCTCCCAAGGCGCCGGGATGAAAATGTGACTGGCTGCTTGTCTGTTGTTTCTCTTGAAAGCTGCTGGGACTGGGGCAGAGGCCTCGTACATTGAGCTAAATGTTGGGCCTATTTAGAAGCTTGGACGTCTTTGGGAAATGCAATGTCTTCACGCAAGTCTAACACACAACTATAAACAGGCAATGAAAGATAGAGTAGTTACTACATCATAGGCTCTGCAAATCAGCTTGATCATGTACAATTCCATGTTGCTCATGCACACATACATTGCTCCTTGCCTGTGGTACATGCATGATCATCACATGTTTGTTGAACATGACGATCTTTTGGCTGCTCAGCTGCAGCCTTTAAGCAGTATTTCAATTTGATGTAGGCTTTTATATTGTGTATTGCCCTCTTACTAGAACTCTTCTGCTGAGTGTTGGCATGTATATCGAAATTTGCAGGCTTGTGCTGTCTATTGGTCTCGATACACCTTTGTTGGTTAAATGATAGCATGTTTCAGTCAGGATCACATGTGAAAAGCTTCAGCATGAGATTTGAATTAGCTGCCATGCGCTGCTTGCAGTACTTCAAACTTTGATAAAATTAGAACCACAAGAAGCCACCTGCCTCACAATGCCGTCACAACTTTTGGAGCTGTAACGAAAGCAGTGACACTGCATGTAATGTTTCACCAGATCAAACATGTCACTAAAGGGTCATCAAGCTTCATTACAGCAAAAAGCAAAACAACTCAGCTCTTGCTGCTTGGCATTAAGACCTTAAATGCAAGCTCTACTGAGTACACATCAAACGCATATGCCACATGCACAAAGCAGTGATTTGCCTGCAAAAGTCTATGATCTTTCAAATGAAGCAGTTGTCTTAGTGAGCATGCAAACTGCCATTGCCTATGGCTCAAATAAATTGCAGAAAATGATTTGCCATACCAAACTGATCGAGCTAGTAAGCTCAGACTTACATTATTGAGGATCAAAATACAGCATGCAAGTGTCTAATAGATTTTCCGCTCATGATCAGCAACGACATGTCAAATGTCAGGCTTGCAAGCAGACATTGAAAATGCAAACTGCACAAGAAGCTAGTGGAGCTCCAATCCTGACTAGCATATATTGCTGCAATCGCAAACCAGATGCGTATATCTTGGATGATGAGCATTGTTGTAACACCTCAAACACGCAGAGCAGGGTAACAATGCTCCCTGCCTACCCTGCAGCAGAGATGGGGGCTTTCTTGATGCAGCTCCATGCTACATCAGACTACGGTAACATCTTGATTTCCCCATAATTATTCATAGGGTCATATGCTTGACAATCAAAGTCCATTGCAATGCTTGACCACTCACGCATCCACGGAGAAACAGGACCCCCAATCATTGGAAGAGCAAGGCTGACACGTCGAGTTTGCTGCCATTTCTTCAGTTCAGCAGTCTGCATGAGCACAGGCAGGTAATTGCCCCCAAGGTTGAGGAGCTTTGTATGTTGCAGGAGCTTTTCCACTAATGCCAGAATAGGTGCCCAGTGATTGGAGAAAATGCGGTTCATTGAAAGATTCAAAGCGTAAAGTTGAAGCGAGCTGCCTTGAAGCCAGTCAGAAAGCTGTGTCAGGTGGTCCAAACTGAAATTGTTGCTGGACAGATCGCAGATAACTTGTACTTTCATATGACAACTCATTGCGAGGTTGTATTCGGCTTCGAGTTCCTCGTACACCTGTCGAAGCGCTCGTTTGGCTTGCGTTGCAGGAAAGTAAGGAGAAGGCAAATCTTTCCTGCGTCTTCTGAATAAGGACCTCGCATCTAGCTCCATGTCCTTCTGACCTCGCAGTCTTCTGTCCTTGTCACAGCCTCGCAGTCTTCATGCGTCTGAGTCCGTCGACGCGCCGAGCCCGTGAACGCTATATCAGCTCGTATGCTACCCTTGGACAGCTCGGATTTCTGAGCAAGCTCAGCTCTTACGATTCAGACTTTGGATGAGTCATCGTTTGCTTCCGCCAGCTGCTTTCGAATAGTCAGCCCAATCTTAAAAATTCTTGCCAAGCGCATTCCAGGGCTGAGGTCCGCTGGCACGGCAAGTCAGCGCATGTGCAGCCAAAGCAGCATTTTTATATATGTATACAAAGTGCACTGAGTTCAGGAGACGTTTGCAGCCATTGCGCAAGCAGTAAGTCGATGCTGTTCACATGAAATGGCGCTTGCTGACGGCATTTGTATGTTGCATAAGCTGTTGCAACAGCTATGTGCGTGCGACTTTGACAGTCTAGGGTCACACAGGCTTCGCTGACATTTGGGCGCTGGGGTGGGCATCCGTATGGCCCGCTGTGAACTACAAATATGAACCGCAGCTGCAGGTTACCTAGAGAATTGCAGCTTAAAACCGTAGAG
The DNA here is from genome assembly GCA_002118135.1 of Trebouxia sp. TZW2008. Classification (NCBI taxonomy): domain Eukaryota; kingdom Viridiplantae; phylum Chlorophyta; class Trebouxiophyceae; order Trebouxiales; family Trebouxiaceae; genus Trebouxia; species Trebouxia sp. TZW2008. The sequence continues at coordinate 412,935 of BDIU01000103.1, forward strand.
GGTAAGCCAATGACCGCCAAAGCTTCTGACAGCATGATCACAGTGGACCCAGACACGGACTTGCAGCTCGAGCAGTGTTGTAAATAGATATATGGTTGCAGCCATGCCTGTGATGACCATAGCGCACATGCAGCTTGCGTGACCTGTCAGATCCATACGCCGTGACGCATAGCAATGCGAGCAGTGAACATATCGCAAATTTAAATCGTCCCATCGATGCAAGATCTTTTGTAAACAACGTCTTGGTGCTCACTTTAAAAGCTTTAAGGCATCAAGCTTGATTGACCATTGTCATGATCCTGTAAAGAGCAAAGAAGCTCTGGTGTCCGACCTGCTGTTCTCTTAGATGATTATCATGTCAAGATGTAGTCGCAAGCGACACTGAGACACTCTCCCAAAGTAATGCAAGCCTTCTGAGATCTTTGGGCAGCATCCTGATGTTGTGCAACCAGTGACCACTGGCGACATGCATAATGTCACGAGTGGATTGGCTGATCATAGGTGGCCATGGCAGCTTCTTTGATAGCTTTGAGGCATCAAGCTTTAAAAGCCTTAAGGCATCAAGCTTGATTGACCATTGTCATGATCCTGTAAAGAGCAAAGAAGCTCTGGTGTCCGACCTGCTGTTCTCTTAGATGATTATCATGTCAAGATGTAGTCGCAAGCGACACTGAGACACTCTCCCAAAGTAATGCAAGCCTTCTGAGATCTTTGGGCAGCATCCTGATGTTGTGCAACCAGTGACCACTGGCGACATGCATAATGTCACGAGTGGATTGGCTGATCATAGGTGGCCATGGCAGCTTCTTTGATAGCTTCACTGAGTGTAGGATGTCCATGACATGTCCTAGCAATGTCCTCAGTAGAGGCTCCATAGTTCATTGCCAGCACACATTCTGATATCAACTCGCCAGCGCTGGGTCCCATGATGTGAGCTCCTAGAATCTTGTCTGTCTTTGCATCTGAGACAAACTTGACCAGGCCTTCTGCATCATCAACTGTCCTGGCTCTGCTGTTGGCCATGAAGCCAAATTTGCCACACTGCATTCAACAGCGTATTAGCTTCTACCATGCAACACATCCCTGTCTATCCTGATCAAATTTGTGCAATGTTCACTGTGACTAAGCATGCTGACTTATGCTTCAGACAATCATGCATTTTGTGTCAGATCTGGTCTTCTCAAGGATGCCGCCGATGAATGACAGCTGCATAGATGTATGAGCAAATGCTGCAGTAGCAAGTTCATTGCATACCTTGACTGCAATGCCCTCTGCTTTGCATTGATCCTCAGTCTTACCAACTGATGCTACCTCAGGGTGAGTGTACACAATGCCAGGCACAGTGTTATAGTCCACATGGCCCTTCTTGCCAGCAATGTATTCTACAGCTGCTACACCATCCTCTTCTGCCTGCAAGGCGACACATGCTCTTATTGTACACAAGCTTCTACAATACAGCATCTATTCTGCTGATAAACAACCAATCCTCTATCAAGCCTTATCAAGGCCATCAACAGCAAAAGGACTAAATGCACAGACCGACAGGCATCTAGAATGTACACACATGACAGCACCAGCACAGAGCACACCGCTTGTATGCACACACGCGATCCATAGACACGTCACAAAAGGGTGTCACTGATGTAAGCAAGTTGATTGCAGAGCCCATTATGCAATCGCTAGCTTCAAGACACACCTTGTGCGCTAGCATGGGCCCTGGGATGCAGTCTCCAATGGCATAGATATGGGGTACGCTGGTCTGGAACTTGACATTCACCTCCACTCTGCCTCTGTTGTCTGTCTTGATCTCACTACCAATCTTGTCTAGGTTCAAGCCTTTAAGGTAAGGCCGCCTGCCTGCAAAGTGTTGAGACAGAGAAGTCAAATGACAGCATGCAAAGCTCTAAGTGACAGTCAGTAGTCTCAGCTCTACACAGACGAACGAAGTTGAGGAGTATGCGGTTTTGACAAGGTCCTGTAGTTGCCTTATAGTGTATGCCAGTTCAGCCACACACCGCTTCACAATCAGCCAGCTATGACCAGCCATATGCAGATGATCAACATATTCAGGCAGCACAAAAGCTAAAGCATCTTTCCTGCAGGGCTGATGCCTTTGTGATCAGCCAGGATATGCTGAGGCACAATGGCACATGCTGTGTGTAAGCAAGCTGGAGTTTCATGATTGCACATGATACATACTGACATGAGATGCTGCATGGTGCAGAAGTGAATCCAGGGTCAGAACCGTTTGTTGCTGGTAGCGAAGATCGCTGACTGAGCATGGCTGGACCGTCATGACCAGCAACAGGTTGGAGTCTGCTGATTCAATGTGACCTGTTGCTGATGGTGAAAGTCCAAACATACTCAGTCAGCAATCTTTGCTACCAGCAACAGACCAAAATCAGATGATTGATTCTGACTCTAAATTTTGCTGCAACACCAATTTCGATGATACTCCAGCCAAGGACATGTCCTATTCTGCTAAGCAGTCAGCATTCAACATTGGCATATGTCAGCGTTTGCTGATACAGAAACCAACATGCTGCATGTAAGCTTGCTGCAACGTCGTTCATCAGCTTGCACTGTTACAAAAAGGCACATGCTGCATGTGCGCATCTGGAATGTCGATCATCAGCTTTTGCTCATAATGTAGGCGTTTGCTGCGTGTGAGCATACTGCTGGTCTCATCCATCACTTGTGCTGATACAGAAAGCAACATACTGCGCTTGAGCATATTGACATGGCATGAGTCAAGGACCAGACTGGTTGGAGACTGTCGATTGCTCCAGTATGTACCTAGCTGGGCCTGCTGAGCCTGTCTAGCACACGTTCAGAAGAAGAATGAATGAGTCAAGTCTGGCAAATGAAACAAGTGCTGGACAGCCCACAGCAGCAGCACAAGCTACGCACACCTGCAGAGACAAGGACCACATCAGCCTCCAGGGTTTCTTTGTCGCCCTTCTTGGTCTCTAGATCCAGCTTGACTTTGTCGCCTGTGATCTCTGCGCTGTTGACCTTTGTGTTCAGCTTGAACTTAAAGCCCTGCTTGGTCAGAGATCGCTGAAAAGCTTTGCGCACTTCTGTGTCCTGCAGGATAGCAATGACTATGACTGCATGCATGCTGAACAACTTCAAAGGAGATTGAGCAGCAGCAAAAGGCTTGCTTGGCGAGAGCAAGAGCCGAGGCGAAAGCTTTGCGCACTTCTGTGTCCTGCAACCCAGCAGACAGAAGCACTGCATGCATGCTTTGCTCTAATTTGGCTCAAGGCATGCTGAATGGCACAGCAAAAAGAGTGAATGCATACATGCTTGGCTGGTGCTTGTCTTGAGGCATGCTAGAAATAATGATATTCGATGATGCACAGAACAGTGCAATGCCTCGCGCAGAGCATCAGCAGCGCACCATGGTGGGAACAATGGTGTCCATGAACTCAATGACTGTGATCTTGCCCCCTAGGCGACCCCAGACTGAGCCCATCTCCAGCCCAATGTACCCCCCACCGATGACTGCCATGTGCTGAGGCACCTCTTTCAGCAACAGAGCGCCTGTTGAGGAAATCACCCTGCAGCAGAATTCGACAAGATCATCTCCCAGGCTACTTCTATTCACTGAGGCTCCAATCATGACTTATATCAGCGGAGAAATTTTGTTTTTGTTTTCATCTCCTGTCCCTTGTCATCTGCATGCTTGCTAGTGAGGTCTGTCCTCCCGCTAGATGCATGTAGAAGCAATCAGCTGCCTCAAAATGGACCCCAGTTTCCCTTCTGTGACGCCACAGGGTGCAAAGCACTGAACCAGGCGCGCATGCAGGGACATTATAGTCTGCAGGTCTATTGTGTTTTGGATTGCAGGCTGCTGAGCGATGGCCGCTACATCAGCAGTCCTGACAATTCAAGATCAAATGTAAAGAGCAAGGTCGAAGAAAATTACCTTTCCTCATCAATGGGAATATTTGGCAGCGGTGTGACCTCAGAGCCTGTGGCAATCAGAATGTTCTTGCCACTGACACTCTGTTTCTCTCCGCCGTCTAGTGGCGCAACTTCAATCTCGTTTGCAGACTTGAAGGAGCCCCAGCCCTTCATGTAACTAACCTGCAGAGATTCATTTGTTTTCATTCATTCATTCTAAACGCATGCTACACAGGCTCAGCAGGCCCAGCTAGGTCTGCACTGGAGCAATCAACTGTCTCCAACCAGTTGGTCCTGTGCTATCCTAAACCATTCAAACTGTGCATGAAGGGAGACGAGATCCTTGCAAACGGTTGTCTGCCAAGTGTCTCTGGGTTTGCCCCTAGCCTTTGTACCTGGTAATTGCCCAAACATACACTGGAAAGGCAGTCTGTCCTGTGCCATGCGTGCTGTGGGTCTCACAGCACACAGTGTATGTATGTGCAGGAGTGGTGAAGACAGCAAATAAGCCTGTCAGCATGTCATTTAGGTGCTTGTGGCCAAATTTTTTGTTGCTGCTTGGCTGGTGCGCCCTTCATGTGACTGATCTGCAAACCACTGAAACATGCACAATTCACACTCTAGCACAGGTGCAAGGCGCCGCCCAAGCCCTTGTTGCTATCTGGCTGCAAGGCCAATGTGAATCAGGCGAAGGATTGCTGATGACTTCTGCAACATCTTGCGCTTTGCCAGAAGCTTGACGCTTTGGGTTTTCCAGAATCTTGCGCTTCGGAAGCTAGCAATGATTGTGTGTCAAATGCACAGGAGGCTTGCCATTGCACGATGCCTGCCATGCCAGCTGTACCATGAATCTAGCAGTCAGACCTTTCGGCAGAGTTGCTGTGCATGCTCTTCTTGTGATGGCCTATGGCGGAATACACATTGCAGCACAATACACCAATGCCAGAGCTGCTGCTGCAGAGTTTTGCAATGCAACAAGCTTGCTAGTGGGAAAAACCACCTTGTATTTCTTGAATAGACCCTCAATGCCGCTGGTGAGCCCAGCCACAGCTTTGTCTTTCTGCTTCATCATCTGAGGGAGGACAATCTTGACGTCACTGACATCCACACCATAGGCTTTGAAATTGTCCTTAGCATCATGGTACTTCTGACTTGAGTTCAGAAGGGCCTGCATCAAAAGCCTTGTCCAGCATGAGGTGTTGCTGCTAGGCTAAGAATGCCAGCTACCGATACTCACCTTGGAAGGTATGCATCCAATGTTGAGACAAGTGCCTCCTAGCTTTCCGCGACCCTCTATGCAGGTGACTTTCATGCCCATTTGGGCTGCCTTGATCGCTGAGACATAGCCACCAGGGCCACCACCAATAACGACGAGGTCCTGCATAAGAGGGTGTCTATAGATACATGCTCAGTTGCTGTTCAGCAGTCCCCACAAGACCCGGCAATTTGCACCTGCTGCTCGCCCGAAGCAAATCCCCTGACGCCCAGCAGATATTTGTACGTCAAGTTTCCGACAGGCTGGTTACGGCTGGCTCGACAGCCAGCTGCAAGAGCCCGGAATGCCATGTTGCCCGGCAGCGATCTCGCGAAACGCTGACAACAATGTTGCACAAAACAGCAGATGTCAACAACGATTTGCTTGGCGTAATGCTGGGCCGTAAGTCGAACTACTTACCAGCTCTACCCAGCTAGATGCTGGCATGCAGTGCTTGTGCAGTGGAATGCAGGGTAACTTTTACATATAACATCCACTATTATGGCAATGGCTGTAGGGAAGCCACTAGCAGCCTGAGCAACAAAGACGTCAGCCAGGCGTGGATGTGGCAGTGTCAATCAATCACACAAATGCCACCTGCAGCATGTCATCATTGATCTCTTACCCCTTTTTTGAAAACGATCAGTGTCAACATCGGAAGGGTGCTCGCTTGTCATGGAAAGCCAAGATTGCCATCCAGGGGCATGGCGCCTCAGCTGCAAATTACAGCAACAGATGATGATTGAACAGAATCATGCATCCATATGGAGGGACCCTTATTCATTGGTTAAAATCCGTCGGTCACTACCAAAGTACAAATAGGCATGAAATCGGACTAGTACACTCTGTAAACTGCACACTGACCACAAAACAATCCAGAGACCGCTATACAGTCCTCAACTATGTTCAAATTGGATGTGAATTGGAAAGACAGCAAAACTGTAAACTGTGACAGGACAACATACACAAGGCAGAGCTATTGATGTTCTTCACAATCAAATGCGTGCAGCTGCACCCCAACAGCAGCTAAGCATGCAGCAAATGCCCCTGAGCAATACTTCTTGATGGCTTGCTGCATTGTGAAAGCAAACCAGACAGATCAGACCGCCGTTTTTGCGTTTTTAAAGAAAACAAGTAAACGCTAGACTACCACAGGCTCTCAGCGCAGCTGCACATGTAACACAACAACGAATTGCCGCTGCGCAAATGACACTCAGCCAGCGCCTCATCAAAATGGCAAGCTAGGCTGCATGACTTATCACTGACTTGGTTCTCGAATCTGGGAGAGCCTCTCTACAATCTCACGAGCTGATGGTCTTACTTCAGCATTCTCATCTAAACACTGTTCCACCACATCTGCAGTGGCCTGCGGACACTCTTCTGGCACCCTGTGCAAAGGCAGCAACAGGAGTCAGACGCTATGCTAAAGAATGTTGTTCATGCATGCATGCATGTCTCAAGACGCTACTGTCAATCTTTGCTGGGTAAATGAAGGTAAACATATACATACTGACATTACAGGCCATCTCTGACACACAGAGCCTCGTCAACTTTGCAAACTGTACCTGTGTTGTCACTGCTCTTCATGCGCCAAGTTGCTGAACACAGTCACCTTGTTGAACCATGCAGCATGAGAGGGCAAGCATTGCTGCTTGACACACAGCAGCAGAAGACATGGAGCATGAATGACAGCACAATGAGAACATGACTGACAGAGACCCTTGCAGACAAAACACAGTGTGGCAACGGTGTTTCCATGAGGGAAGCAACGTCGGACGGCCTGTCAGGGGCATGTGTCCGGGGGGGAGGGGGAGGCAGAAAGGGGGGGGGAGGGGTTTCAGAGGGGTATTGACCTGAGGGGCCTGAGCTGTCGGCCAGTTGGGGCCTCCCCAGCACAGATCTCCCACAGCACCACACCATAGCTGTATATGTCCACCTTCTCTGTACAGGTAGACTTGCCCAACAACACCTGCACACAAGTCACAGGTCAACTCTTGCAAAGCCCAGCTGATATGGCGCTTTGCGTTTGCGCCCAACTCAAATTGTGTGCAAGGACAAAGCAAATCATAACCCCTGCCGAGAGAGCCAAAACAACAGATTGGGTGGAACAGGTTGTAACGGTTACTGTGACAAGAACCAGAAGAGCACATATCCGCATGCAGAAGTGAAGACGCAGCCCACTTGTCACCATGGGAGCAGCACCAGAGACATGCTCTGGCTGACTTTGTGAGCAAGCCTCAACATGATTATGCATTGCTGAAGCAGCAGCTGCCAATGTGAACGAGGTGAGCAAAGCAGTGCCAGGGTCAAGGCGACAATGAGCTACAGAAGCCGCTGATGAAACGGCATGGTACAAATTCACTATGAAGACATGCATTGAGCCCCAGCGACCGTCTCTTGTGAACACTCAAGCTATCTGACTGGAGGTTACCGTGCAGTGCAGCTGAGATATGGCCTGCTGCCTGCAGTTGGCGCTGCAGTAGTCACAGCTTGGACACAGGGCAACTTGTTTTTGATACTTCACAGCAAGTTGACTATGTTGACTGACAATCAAATGCAGCAAAGTCAGCTTGCAATAGGCTCAAGCAAAAGCCAGGTATATGCAAGGCCTCACCTCAGGAGCAGACCAGGCAAAGGTGCCAACATTGTACAGGCAGGACAGGAACTGGCGGTGCATGATCTTGGCCAAGCCCACATCCGCAATCTTGGCTGTGTTGTCACGCGCCAGCAGGATGTTGGCAGACTTCAGATCAAAGTGCACAATCTTCCTGGAGTGCAGAAAGTGCAGCCCCCTTGCAACGTCCAGAGCTATTCGCCGGCCGAGCCCTGGTGTTTGCGAACCGTCAGGAGTTTGCCTGCACACCCAACAAGGTTTCAATTGACATAATCCGTGCAGTATACCCTCAACACAATAATGCCCTCAACACAGTAGTGCTCTCATTGCCGAGCATGTAAGGCAATGGGGTCTGTATAACATCAAGGGGTTGCCTGCACATCCAGCAAGGTTGACATTGATACTTGTTTGACTGATTGATGATCTTGTCGTGATGTCCCCAGCGCTAAGCATGCCAGCCCTGACAGCTGTGCGCCATCAGAGAGTTTTCTGCGTGAATATGTTTACTGGTGCCTTGAAGCCAGCGACGCCTTCAGGGCGAAGCATGTAACAACGCGTACCTATGACCACTCATGGGCATTGTGGTGCATGCGTCTTGAATAATGTTTACAATGCAGCAAGGTCGAAAACAACATTGTTTTCAGTGCAAGTCATGCAAGCGCTAATCGGCGAGCAAAAGGCACAGTCAGCTAAGGTGTGTTGCACAGATGACTGTGGCACCAGCGTCTGTACAAGACGTAGTAATCCTGTTGTTCGTGAGCACAGTCTTAAGAACAGCTTCATCCCAATTACCTTGCCAGTTGAAGGGGACAGCAGCCTCTCCAAATCACCTGTCAAGGTTATAGGGATGACGTGTTCTCAAGATTCTGCTTGTGAACAAAAAGCTTCATGCGACTTTGAGCAGAGACCGGTGGCACAAAGCATACCAGCTGTTGTGTTCAGGGCCATGATCAAACCATTGTACAAAGTAGCCAGCAAAGCCAGACACCCAAAGATGTGCAGGCTAATCATTTTGCTTGGGATGGTGCTTGTGGAACATGTTGAACTGCAACATGGGCAAGTGAGGACAGCTCTCTATGCTTTACCTTCAGACTGCATGTTGTTCCTCAGCTGCTGGCAGCAATTTCCACTCCCAGACTTCACACATTTGGTTCAGTTGCGCAGTTATGGCACGGAAACAATGAAAAGCAGACAGCAGACCAGAACGTGTGCAGCGACTTTGTCCTATGCACAGAGTCACTGACCACGCAGACATCCTGTGCAGGCACGTAAATTGCATACTGCCGAATTTGGCAGAAGACACACCTGTACCAAGCAAATCTGCCTTGACTATCCCTAGCAATGGCATGATACAAATCACCTCCTTCCATGAACTCAGTGATCAGCATAGTCTGCTCCCTCTGCACAACAGAATTCACTGTTAGAAAGTGTTAATGCATTTTGATGAGTAAAATGTACTGAATGTAATGAGTGTAAAGGTCAGAGCACCTTGCAGCTGACGCAATGAAGCAAGCATGAGAAATGGCATCTCATGCACAGCCATTGTTCTGGAGGCAGGCTGTATGAACAATTTACAGACTGTCAACACTGAGGAGCATTGTTCAGAAGATCACACACTGCGATAGAATGGTCTTCAATAAAGAGCTGCAATGAGTCGCACAGCATGCAACAAGGCCAGGCAATACTGCTGGACAATGCATTGCATGCATAGTCGCTGCCCAATGGTCAAAATTTATGCAGCCCTCAAATGTTCGCACATTGTAGCCTCATGGCTTTTGCATCAGGGTTCTTGCTATTGTCTTCTGCCCCCACCTGTATGCATGCGCCCACAAATTGTACGATGTTGCGGTCCCTGCAGCTCTTCAGCACAGCAATCTCTTGGCGTATGAGGGTCTCCCGCTGCCGCTTCAGCTCAGTCAGTGTCTGCAGGCGCTCCTCACTGGAGTCACTGGTATACTGTGGACCATCGTTGAAGACCTTGACAGCCACCACCTGGACTCCTCTAAGCAATCCTCGATACACCTGCACTCACACATTGCAGCGTCATTGTCTGGGTAAGCAGGTCACATGCTGGCATGCTGCATCCAGCCTGAATCTTAGCTGGAAGCAAATTTTGGCACAACTGCATTCCCAGCTTGGGACTTTGATTGTCTGGTTGCTCGAACCACTTATAGCAGAAGTGTGCTGCAAGCAGCATGTATCACACTTTTAAGCAGAAGTCAGTAAAACTGCAGCCTGTATGCCTGCACTGCCGACTTGCAAATTTATTGTCTGATTGGCCCAAGTGATACCTTGCAGAAGCACGCACATGCAGCTTCATGGTTTGAGCGGAGAAGTCAGATGATACAAGAGCATAGTGCATGCAATTCACACATTCGCGATTGGTTGCTGACAGCACAAAATGTGGATGCTGAGCATAAGGCCAGCCAACCGTCAGATAGCAGGGTTTTTGTCACTCAGCAGAGCAAACAAGTGACCGCATGGCCTTGTGTTGCTGAGATCATGCTTCTCTTGACTTGCTTTGCCAAGTGCGCACCGCAGCTTGCTTTCACAAGGTGAAAAAGTCTGAGCTGGTCAGGCTGCCTCCAAGACAATAGATTTTTTACAAGCCTTCCAAATTTGATTCAGGGGTTGGACTGCTTGCATGCTCATGACATGCTGCACTTTGCCATGCATGACACAAACAAGTCATCATGACATGGTGCAAGTTGCCATGCATGATAGATGACATTCATGCAGATTGGCAAGGCTGCTGCAGCAGCAACAGCTGAGTCTGCACCGAGAGACTGTTGGCACGCTCATGACAGGCTACAAGTTGACACGATCAATGTCAGCGGTAACAACCTATTCACATCATCGTGACACAAATTTGAAGCCTGCAGCTTTCTGTGTGTGCTTTGTCAAGCCATGCCAAAACACTATCTCTGAGCTGCAGTTGCAGGGCATCATGCTGCTACTGTGAGGGATCACAATGAGGATGTGACAGGATCCAGACATAACAAGATGGGATGGCATGGCAAGGCACTCACCCTGCTGAACGCCCCAGCGCCCAACTCATACTTCCTGCCATCAGGCCGCAGCCCAATCACAACATCCTCAACGTCAATCTCCCAATCCGAGAATGGCACATTGTCAATCCACGCCGGCGGGGGGTCATAACCCACAGCACTGGTGATGCGGATGTCTTCAGCAGAAGGATGCGAAGTGAAGCTGACTCCACTAGCCATGGGCATGAGACTGCCATTCAATGCCTTGGAGTCCAGCATGCGTGAGTCCGCCAGCTGTAGCGTGATGTCTTGCCGACTGTCTGCTGGATCTAGGGATGACTGTGTTGTGAAGCCTTTGTGGACTTTGAGGTACCGCCGCCAGATGATTACGGCCCCTGTGAGGATGCCTAGGACTACAGCCACTGGGACCAGTGTGGTGGTCAGGACAAAGATCAGCTTCTTGTGGTTTGAACCTGCACTCAAAGACAGACAAGTCATTAGCTCTGTCTGAGTGAGTTCAGTTTCTTGTGTTTTGGACCTGCACTCGGTGACAGAATGTGAAGGGTGTGTTATTCTATGAGTGTTGACAGGTGCCTCTGACCTGATGTTCACATGCACCAAATTTGGCTTTGCAAGTTGTAAACTATCAGTAGCTGTGCAGTAGATGATGCAGCGTCTGCAGCATTCCATGCTGATGCACACTGATGCCATGTAGCTGTACCTGAATGATGGTGTTCTTGACATGCACCTTGCAGGTTGTCGTCACCGTCGCGTGAAAGACGGAATGCCACTCCCGTCCAAGTGATGGCGATATGATGGCATGAATGCTTGAACTAGTTCGTCACACATAAACATGTTCTAGTTACTCGTTCAAATGATGGGCAGTCACGCAATGAATGCGTGGGCAGCCAAGCATCTGAACCAGGAAGATAGTGAGCACACCTTCATGAGGTGTGGCAATGCTCGAAACTGCTGAAGTGTTGGCGGCTGCTGGCGACTGCGGTGGTTCAAAAGACAGAAGGTAGATGCTGGAAATGGAAAGATTGGCTGCTTGAACGTCCTTGAGCAACAGGCTGGTGGCGATGATGGAGTTTAGCTGATTGTGGACGTAAGAAATGTAGGATACATCAGCGATGTCAACTTCGTACAGAAATGTCATGGAAGGCCCAGGGGTGTACACGCCTGTGCCTGAAACGCTGATGTTGCGAGACTCTGACTGCAAGTCTGGCAAAGGAACTACGCCTGGCTGAATCTCCCCTATGCTTGCAGAAGGGGAAGTGGCTTGCAGTTTGCGCCCAGTTGTGGTTGGGATTTGAGTGTAGTTCAGAAGATAGAGATTGTCAACTGAGACGTACATCAACCGAGTGGCAAGATTGACAGACAGGGCCCAATTGAGATTGGCGTTGCCAGGAACAGCAGATGGTCCTGAGACTTGCAGGAGGAAAAGCAGTATGCCCTCTGAAATTTCCTCAGGAGTTAGCTCTGGAAGCAGGCCTACTACAGGAGAGGAAATAAGTGAGGTGGCACTGCTGTCAGGCGAAAGATTTGAGTCTGTTCCTGACATGCCGCTGGGCACATCGCTGCTGTTACCGTCCATGATCTCACCTGCATCAACTTGCACTCGTGAATATCGCAGCAGGACGAGCTCAACTGACAAAAGCAGAGCAACTTTTACGTACTTGTTTGCGCGTTAGCTTGAGGCAAAAGCGCCAGCGAGAACACAAGTATACATGTCAAAAGACTCAAAAGGGCAGATCTGGGTCGCATGAGATGTCCTCGTCGCACATCTGCCGACAAGGTGCCTTTTCCAACGTTTACGCGCTGCCTGTGCATCGCTGCCGAGGGCCGAGCCCTCGGCGAGAATATTCTTTGAAAACAGCACCCAGTGGCCTGCTCAAGCTCAACAACGCGTTCGTACGAGAAATAAGCAATTTCAGCTGTGACAAGCGCACACAGCCACAACCGTGTACCAGCAAGACCTGTGTTGATCTTGCCAAGCAACTAGACAGCGGCAGACTCGTCACAAACTCACACCAGCTCAACAAGTCACCCGCGACGAGCTAGAGAGGTCCCGACAGCGCTTGCTGGGTGCATGCGAAAGTTTGCGTTGATTACCTATGCCACTACAACTATGGGCTCTCGAGCTGCATGACTAAACCCCTTCCGATGACACGTACGCAACCCCTATAAAGTCGTCAGTGAAAGGACAGGCATGCACATGGCGCAGATAGTAGGCAGTGTCTGACTGCCAGCGTCAGTCGCTTGACGGCATGCTTTGCCCATTAGTGCGCCCATTCAGTCACACCTGCAATTAGGCGACTCTCTGCAGACAGGCTCGGCAATTGCTTACTTCGAACACGTAGTACTAATGTCCAGCACTATCTGATAATACTAGTCTGGTCAATTGCTTGCAAGTATTTTCGGCATATGCATGTATATGAGCAATTCCAGATCCTGTTACTGTTTGCAACTGATTGCAGCGATTACAAAATTGTCTTGCTCGGTGTTTGATTGACAAGAAAAACATTTGACACAACAACACTGTCAGTTATGAATCTCAAAGAGATTTGCTAGCTCTACAGATTTGGGCAAGTCTTGACAAGTGGCATTGGTGGGCTCTTATCTGTCTATATGTGCTCTGGTCCAAAAGGATGACTCCAATTTGCAGACTTGATGAAAATGTACAGGACAGCAGCTCATTGCTTTCCACATGACTAAAAAATACACACAGGGACATTCTCCACTCATGAAACATCACATACTGGGGCAGCAAAAGCATTCAGAAACCCATACACGGCAGTCCATATTCTCTCACATTCTTGAGGAGAAATGGACTGCACAGAAAAAACAGCTGACTTGCGCTGTTTTTTCTGTGCAGGACGCCTTCTCCACGATCAATGGCGGTTTTCTCGCAGGGCACCGAGTTGATCCACAACTTGTCTTGCGGTGGGGCGGTTGGTTGGGTTCTCATCAAGACAGCTGGCAATCACATCTGCTACCTCTTGTGGGCACTCCTCAGGCACCCTGCAGCAGCACCGACGCAACAATCAGCAACCCGGTCCACAGTTTGCATTACACACTCAAAACCCTTCACTGCTCTGCACTTCCGAGCACCAGAACCATGATTCGTACTTTGCAAAGCACACTCAGGCAGCTTCACTGCTTTGCAATATACCAGAGGCGAAAGTCTGAGCATGCACCAGCTGTCATTGGTCTGGAGCACAGTACACTCAGAAGGCAGCAATATGGCACAGTTTCACAGTGCTGCAGCGGAAAAAGGCAATTACCTGACGGGCCTGAGCTGCCTTCCAGATGGTGATTCACCAGTGCACAATTCCCACAAAACCACACCATAGCTGTACATGTCCACTTTCTCAGTACAGCCTGACTTGCCCAGTAACACCTGCAACAAAAGGAAGTTCCTGAGTGCTATTGGCCCATACTGGCATGGTTCAGCATGGCATGCAAGTGTGCTGCCACACGATCGCTATGAGGCCGCTTGACCATACAGATCCACAGCGGGCAGAGGTGATGTGTCAAAATTGGATTCATTGTCGCTGTCATTCATGCTTGTCTGGCCGACTGCAGGAAGGTGCTTGTGTATGTAGAGGTCATTGAGACACAGCAGAGCCCCCAGATCAATGCACACAAATCGGATCTTCTGCATACCTATTGCGTCCATGCATGCCCACGATGACAACATAGCGCGCAGAGGCCCAAAAGGTGCATGCACATCGCGGCAGGTGCACACAGAGGTTTGGGACAAATTGTGCAGAGGCACTGAAGGTGTGTGTGCACATTGCGTTTGCTACATACCTCAGGGGCAGCCCAGGCAAAGGTGCCAACGCAGTACAGGGTGGACAAGAACTGCTGCTGCATGATCTTGGCCAAGCCCACATCTGCAATTTTGGCTGTGAAGTCCCTTGACAGCAGAATGTTTGCCGACTTCAGGTCAAAGTGCACAATCTTCCTGGAATGTAGGAAGTGCAGACCCCTCGCTGTGTCCAAAGCTATTCGTCGGCCAAGACCAGGGGATGTCGCTCCTGTTGCAGGATCCCTATAGACAGAGACAGCCAGGTCAGGCTGATCACTTATGCTAAGGTGATCGAAAACTCAGACTGTACCAAAATGATGATGTACTAAACAAGCTGACAAGGCTGAGATCTTGATGACCTATATTCTGTGTGACAGCAGGACAGATACAGGCAGTGTGAAGAATTATGACCTTGAAGGGCCCACAACTGTGGCTCCTACACGTCGTGTTGATTTCTGTCAGGCACAGAGGTGGCAGGGTCACTTTCTTGCAGAATGCTGGTCACAGACATGTTCTGAAACATGCTGCAGCCAAGATGGGCGAAGCGTATACAAAAGGATGCACACATTCAATCTGCAACACCCAGGCAGCAAGCCGAGCTGCTGCAGGTCTGCATGTTGCAACAACAATACTTGAAGATGGTCACTTGGGCGAGTGCAGCAAACAGCTGAGACATGTAAAACTCAGTTATCTGTTGCTTTGTGCAGAGCATGCAAGGTGTTCTCACCTTTTGTACCAGCTGAATCTGCCAGTGCTGTCATTGGCAATGGCATGATACAAATCTCCACCCTCAAGGTATTCCATGACCATGATGGTGCAGTCAGGCTGTAAACACGCCCCAATGAACTGCACAATGTTGCGGTCATGGCAGCTCTTCAAGATGGCGATCTCTTGCTTGAATATATCTGATCTGGCTGCGCTAGCTCTGCTAGAGGGTATCATGCTGCTGCTGCTGCTGGAGTTGGGGTCGCGCTCCTGAAACACCTTTGCTGCAACTACTTGGACCCCAGACTTCAGGGCTCGGTACACCTGCACAGCCGAACAATCGTTCAGTCTCAGGCAGGCTATTCAGAGCCAAGTGAAAGCATCATGCATACAGACCAGAAACAGCTTGCAAGAACAACATATAAGCAAGCATGGCTGCCTTGGAGAAATTGCAAGTTGTGAGACAGACCATAAAGCATGAACCTGCAGAGCTTCAGAAGCTCACCAAGTACAAAGTGATGTGTTGAGACCCAGATGTTTCATAAGTGAGAAAGTGCTTATGATGGATCATACCTTTGCAGATGCGCCTGCTCCCAACTCCCAAAGCCTTCCATCAGGCCGCTGGCAGAGGGTGATGTCCTGCTGATCGATTTGCCAATCTGACCACGGCACATTCATCATCCAGTCAGGCTCTGTTTTACTGATGACGCCAGCGTTTTGCATCTGCCCACTTGCCAACCTGCTTCTGCCCTCTAGCAGTAGTGGGTTGATAGTGGTCTCAGATTTGCTGGATGACAGCTGACTGAGCTGAGACATGATGGTTGGGTGCTGCTGCTTGTGGTGCCGGCTGATGCGCCTGACAATCTTATAGACTGCTACAAAGAGGATGCAGACCAGCAGAACCCCAAAGTGCCTGTGGGGACCTGGGGGGCCGTGGAAGTGGTGGTGGCCATGGTGTTTTGGAGGTGGGAGGCCGTGAAAGCGCTCACCCAAAGTCATCATCTCTGCAGCCGTGGCAACACGGCTTGATTGGAACAATTCACATGACTGACGATGTGACATGGCACAGCGTGAAAAGGCCATGAAAGCACTTGCAAAGGCTCGTCATCCCGGCAGACGTGCAGCATAGGTCAATGACTAACGCCAACTCTCCTGCTACTATCAGTACAACCCTGCTTCAGCATGAGAAGTCATCGGAGTGCTTGCCAACATCTCTGCAGATTGCAGCGTAGGTTGCTAAAAGCAATTCACAAGACAATGAGTACGTTATCATAGGGCACCAAAAGCAGATAATGCTCTGCTGCAATGGCCGACAGGAAGCATGTTGGACTGTGAAGCAAGATCTACAAATGCCATGAACTTCTGCCCTCAGATGCTTGCGCTTTGACTGTGCTTGCTGTGTACCCCATGCTGCACCCTAATAACCCAATCAAACCATGACCCACTCACGTACGCAACCCCTAGCCTTGTCAATGAAAGCACAGGCATGCACATGGCGCACATATTAGGCAGTGTGTGACTGTCAGTTTCGCCTTACCTTCAATTTCATGAGGTGGGTGCTCTCCATAGGCTGGTTCAAAGGCTACCAAATGCATGTCACTGAGCCTAATGCCTCTTTCCCTCACATCATCGCCTAGTCTCCCACTTGCTACAATGTCAGTGAGTTGCTTGTGAACTGCAGCTGAGTCGCGCTGCGGATCCGCAGCATACAGAAACATCAGAGCTGGTTCATGGCTGTTCATGCCCTGCAGGAGCTTGCGCAGAGCTGAGGGGCGCTGGCCATGGTGGGGGTGCTCGTCTGCAAGAAAGGGTGGCAGCCGCGGCTGTGTCCATGATGCAGAGATCAAAGGCTCTTCCCCATCTGAAAGTGCTTCTCTGTCCAGCAACACACGGCCAGGCTCTGACAGCTGACCATTGGGCGAGGTAAAATTCAACAAGCTGATGGATTCTGGCTTTGCTGTGTTTAGCTGAGTTTGCAAAGCCTGCGTAAGGTGCTGAGGCAGGTCCTGATGACCAGGAAAACAGTCTGGACCAATCAGTTGCAGCAGAAACAGCAAGCTGCCTTTGCTGGGCTGATCAAGGGCGAGGGGCTGTAGCGCCAGAGCATTGGCGCCTTCAACTTGCACTGCAGCACCGGGTTGGCCAAGAATGAGCAAAACGCAGGCAGTGTTGAACAGGCGCAGCTGAAGCGTTTTTGTACATGAGACTGGCAAACTCAAGACAACCATGCGCATGTCTCACCTGCACCGCCGATGCCGTGCGTTCCCCACGTTGCCGCGAAAAGGCACCAAGCTAACACCCAACTAACTTGGCGCTTCATGGCGGTGGCTTGACCTCGCGCAGCTTGGGGTCTGAGTGAGCTACACCATGCCTATACAGACGGACGCACGCAGATGACGGTCGTACTGCCGTGCGAAGCGTGTGAGCGCAACTACCCCGAGCTACCAGAACACGGTCGATTGCCACAGGCGTTTCGTCAACATTTACAATCCGGGCGCCCTCGTGAACTTCCTAAGTAGGAAGCGATATGCCTGCCACGTAGGACGCGGAAAAGGAAGAAGACTACAGCAGAGATTACAGCGCAAAGCAGGCCGCCAGGCGGCCGCCGCTTGAAGGCAGCTAAAAAGGCTGCTCCCTCATGGAACGCTGACGCTGACGCGTCACTCAGTCGTAATCTGTCCACTCACCAACACGGACTACGATGAACGAGACGGATGGAAGTCGGCCAAGAGACTGCCAAGCGCGTTGTACCCACAAGGCCTCTGGGTCGAAAATTTGCGACAGCGATGCATTGATTAGCCCAACACGAATGTACGAACTTGAGCTTAAGACTGAGTGGTGCCTATAGCTAGCTAGGCATGATGATGGGTATAAAAGGTGTCAGTGACAAGCACTATTGTGTGTGAAATCTACACCTGCACTGGTAACGTATGCCGGATACTTGTACGCTTCTTGCAAAGTCCAATAACGATGGCCAGCACTTGTGCAAATTGAATGAACACTTGTGACGATTTGTTGGGTGCACGATGGTCTTATCTGCTGAACCCTTGAAACCAGGCAGTCATGCAGTATTGATGAGCCATTGTGAAACACATTGCACACAGCAGCAGCAGCAGCAGCAGATTTGTCTCACAGCCATGCTTTGAGATACGGTTGTCAACTTCAGTGAACAAATGGCATTCCATCCTTCAAACATGCAATGACTGCCAAGTACTACACACTCAACGGCATATTTTGCTGAAGCGAGCACAGCCTTGACATCAAGTCACTGGCAAAAGCACATTAGTTATCATGACTCATCACTCTCGCAAACAACTATACATCCCTGCTACATAACAGACACCAAGTCATTCCTGCAGCGATCTGGCCAAAAACGGGCGCAATGGAACCCGCTGCAGAACAATCTATCCAGCTGTCTACATGATAACACACCTGCGTGAGCTAGAGGACTCAGTCTGCTGTGCAGGTTCTATGCTTGACTCGTGCCGTTCTGTCTCGCGGGCGGGATCATAAGAAAATTGACTGGTATCTAGGCCGTACTTCTCCCTCATTCGCAAACTCCAGGGATCAGTTCGCCCTGTTGAAGGTCCTGCTTGGGCAGCTTCTGCCGCCCTCAATGCTTCCGTTGATTGGCTGCACATCAACAACAATAATAGCAACCATCACTACAAGTTTGAATAATGACCGTGGCACAAGTTTAATCAGCTTGTTCACGGCATCACAGTGAGGATGTATGGCATTCAGCTCCTGAAAAACAGACAATACAATGTCACTCCCGATGTTTCAGGAGTGAGCCTTGAGATTTTGACCTTCCACAGTACAGAAACTGCTGATGTAAGATCATGCAGTACAAACAAGACACATGCAGTCATGCTAAGAATCTATGACTGCAAACGCCATGCTGTGGACATCAAACTTCAACAGCAAATACAGGAGGCACTGTGTGTACCTGTCTTCCTGCAACAGAGGTCTGCGTCTGCCCCAGATCTCATCATCTTCTTCACTGCAGCCAGCAGCACTTTTGTCAAATCTGCTCACCAAAGCAGTAGTTGTTCCTTACGAGAACACGCAATGCATGGACGCTCTCAACGAAAGGACAATGCAGTCACTGCATTCTGACAACAATGGTGCCCTTTGAGAAAGGCATACGCTACAAGGACAGTGTCTTTGCCAACCATAGCAACTGCTGTAAAGACAAATCACGTTTGCTCAAGTGCAAAGAACAGCCAATGACACAACACTTGACCTGTCCTGCATAACAAAGATGGTCCTCAAGAGCTCCCGGCAAAATTTGTTGCCCCGACCAAAGTTCCGTGACTGTTCATGTTGAGACAGTGCTCAGATTACCTCTCAGCAGCCTCAAGCTCTGCTTTCTGAACTGATGACAACCAGCACGCCAGAAGAACACTCAGCGTCTGGACAATGAAAGCTCCCAGTGCCACCCACTTGATGATGAAGAGGTCCTTCTCCACAAATTTCTCAATCTGCAACAAGCCAATCATTGTGACTGAGAACCTGTCTGGGACACTGGAGAGCACTGCTGAAAGGCAGATTTTACCGTAATGCAAGCCTGGCTGAATAAGCCTGCCTGCTCATGCTGTACAACACGGCAATATGGTGATCACTGCTGTGCAGCCAAAGAGTTGTCTTGCATTTGGTGGGTTGGCCTCATTGTGGCAGCAATGCTCAGCGAGCCCACGCGAGATGCAATTGATGTAGCTGCCCAAGTTGATCATGAGTGACCCATATAATGATGCGATAACAATCACCTTGGCAGCTTCTCCTGTGTCATCATGCGGCAATCGCTTCTTCCAGCTTTGGTCTGCAAAGTACCCCACCAACAAGACACATTGTGACAACAGCATCAGCACCACCATTGTTGAGTAAAAGTTCAGGCAGTATGTGCTGTTATAGCAGGCGCCATATAACCCAGACACGGCTGTCAAAAACAGGAACAGGCCAGCTCCTCCAAATGCATATATGAACCTGTATGTCATCAGCAATCAGAAGCTTTGCGTGTTGTGCAAACTGGAGTTTGGTATCAAATGAAGATTCCAGTAGTGCCTGCCAGCCATTGCTTTACTTACCAGGGCGAGGCATGTCTGTGTGCTAGGACTAGGAGATGCAGAAGGCTGTGGTGTGGCTCAGCATCAGGATCGCTCGGAAACGTGATATGCTCGTAATTGATATACATATAGGCAGCATAGCCCAGCATACCAACACCCATGACTGCCAAGACAAAGTTGACAGCCTGCAAGACGACGCTGCAAGCACCACAGACGTCATCAGCGTGTGCGGTCGGTAGTGCGAGACCGCTCCGATGCAAAGCCCTTGGCTCCCGGCTCACCGAAGCGTCGAGGCTAAGATCCCTCCAGGCCGCTGTCGGTCCATACTGCTGCGCGCTTTTTTTCGACCACTCGCGCTACGAGGAATGCGGCACACTTGTTACAGCCTACACAGCACGTAAAGATAGATCCTTTGCCCTATCGTGCTCAAGTAACATGGCAGTTTGCATGCATGCAGCTATGACACCTGACACACTTGAATCCGGACTAGAATCAGAAGCTGACGCAGCAGTTTTGACTGCATGCATCTTGACACCGTGCGCAGAGGAGACCGCAAGCCTAGAAAACTAGTCCGATGTATTGGCCAGCTCTGATTCGATAATGCAGTGTGCTGCAGGCGCTCGGCTAAAGCTTGAACCGGTCCCTATATAGTTAAGCTCATAACGTGCAAGTTCTGCTTCGAGTGACTGTGAGTTCGCAGCACAGCCATGCAGGCTTCCAAGCATTTCAGCAAGTTTCAGCAGGTGAGCTGCCGTTGCATCCGTCCAGCACAAAATCCCAAGGGTGTGAAACATTGTAGAACCCTGTTGCAGAAATATGCTTCAGCGCAAGGTACTGTTGAGCTGGCTGCTGCCACTGCTGAACCAGAGCAATGCATATATACGTCCTCACCTGCCAAAGTCCCGAAGCGTGCAAAGCATGCACAGACAGCTGCGGTCTCAGTCACACCCTCACAGCCAGCAGACAGGCCCACAAGCAGCCAAAGTGTCAGCAGATCACACAAGGCGAATCAAAGGTCGTCAGCTAACGAAGGGCGTAAAGCGAAGTATGAGACGCCTGCAGCTCTGGCTGATCCTTTGGCTGCATATGCTCACCAAACAGGCTGCAAGCAGCGCGCCTTGCATTCAGGCTTGAGCTTATTGAAGGGCAAGGCATCACAAGCCCGCCTGGTGTCCTCCAATCTCCAGCCTCTCAGTCAGCCGATGATCTGCAGTCAGAACTTGCCAGACAGGTCTCACAATGCACAGCAAGGAAAGAGGCAGAACTTGCAGGTCCCGCATACAAAGCAGACACAGCCTAGCCCCCCTAGATTCAAATCAGGCAAAGGCGCAGCGCAGCATGCTGTCACAAGCCAGCGCGCTGACCCTTCATTGGCTGCTGACTCCTCACCTGGAACTTTGCAAACCTCAGCCAAGCCAAGTGCTCAAGAAGTGCGACGCAAAGACACTTCCCAAGCTCAACCAACTTCAGCCAAAGTTGACAGCAACTACTTCGCGCACATCAAATCCTCTTTGCATGCTCTAATCCAGGCTCACCACAAAATTCCATCCCTTCACACCATGTCAAAAGCAGACAGGGAAGCGCTGACGACGCTGCTGTCAAACAAGCTGCATGGCAATGATATCACAGCTCAATTACAGCAACACTTTGTGCCAAAGCTCACATCCCAGAACGCTGCTCCTGAAAACAGACTCTCAGCAGCTTCATCTGTTGATTGCACTCCAAGCCCTGAGTCAGTTGCGCAGCACCATAGCAGGGTTGGACCATGTATGCAAGCAAGGCCGGCTCTACCTCTACAGGATTTGTCCCACAACACACTGCTATCCACCGGCTTCAGCAATGATTCCCACGCTTCTGCAGCAAGCTCAGGCAGTGGTCACAGACAACTTGATACCGGTGTTCAGGCTGTTGGTACAGGTCTCTACAAACAGCCCTTCCTTGGTATGCTGGGAAACAGTGAGCGCCTACAGCATGACAGACTAGGCACAGTGTCCAACAGCGCTTGGCCTTGTCATTTTGGTTTCCACCGCTTGAGCACAGCTGTTCATGAAGAGCCTTTCCCTGGACTGATGGAACACAATGAGCAGCTACAGCAAGATGACGGCGGCAGCGTGCCCAACAGTGCTTGGCAGTCCCATATTGTGAACAGCTTTGATGATCAGCCTGCCAAGCGTACCTTTGCAGACTCTCCTGAGCTTGACTGGTATGCAGCTAAATTTGCTCAAACTTTCGGTCAGCACTACAAGTATCAGAATTTAAGCCTTTTGAGCTGTGAATACTGTGCTGCAACACAATGCTTGTCTGCTGATAGTTGCTAGTAGCTGATGCTGCTGCTGCTCATTGGCTTGTGACTGGCTCCAATGTCGAGTCAACGAGCTACAAGCATTGCTGTTCTGTCACCAGGACCAGAGGCCATGTAGCAGATGCAGACGCAGCAGCTAAGTCTACATCCTTGTTTGACGATGTGGATGCTGAGCTTGCAACCGCTCAGGATGCGGAGGACATCTGTCAGCACCAATCAGTACAGATTGTTGAGGCAGCTGATGCTCTGAGTTCAGAAGACAAACTCTTTGCTGCAAATGAGCTTGGTAAGCCATGCTAGGCCAAAAATAAGCGGTCATTCTAATCATGCATGCCGGCAGCAAAATCATTGCTTGCCTTTGCACGGAATTTGCTAATGATCAGCAGCCAGCATACAATGCCCGTGAAACATTCTCAATGGCTGCACACCTACTCACAGCAAAACCACCAGGCAGAAATGCGTTTGCTATGCTGCAGGACCTACTTGCAACTTTGGTTCTGGTCCTGAGGAGGCAACATTGGCCAAACGATTCCCTCCTAGCAGCTGTACAATCATGCTCAAGGGGCATGCTGTGCAAGCAAGGTTGAGCAGTGAAGAAGCTGATCTCGAGGATCTCTTTGCATCTAGGTCACAGCCAGGCAGATTTGCAACAGACCACAAATCATCACTTGCCAACTCGGCAAGCAGCAGCACATGTACTTTGCCAAATCAAGCAGTCGCATTCACAAGTTCTGATCAGCCATTGCCATCTTGGCTTGATGCAGATGCCAGTGATTTGCATCATGCTGCAAGGGCGCAACAGAACAGTAGCACGCTGACAGATAGGACTGCAGATGATTTGCAAGCACTGTTTGGTGGCAGCAGTTATAGCGTGAGACCAAATGCAGGCATGCACTGTATGCTGCCTAGCAGCAATGCTTGGCACGAAGAGTGTTCTGATTCTGGCTGGCAGCAATACATCACCCAGCATAATGGTTCCAAAGACATTGATTGGTCCTAATTGTTCATAGACAGAACGTTATTGCGTGTCTAGATTTGCTCTGCAGGGACTCCAGCCTAATCACTTTGGCTGTCTTGCTACACTGCAGATGATTCATTCATCAGCTTCTCACTGTGTGCAAGCATAGCGCAGCTCTGTAAATCAGTCAACACTGCCAAGTGCACTGTATTTTTAGTTTTGTGTGATCTTCTAGCCATGAATCATAAAAAGATTCTTTGGGCGCTGCTGTAATTAGGTAGCCGTCTAATCCATTAAGAGCCTGCTGGATGATGGCAGTAAACTATGCTTGTGCTGCTGCTTGTGTCTTGAGCTGATCACCAAAAGCAAGCTGACCTTCCTTGACTTTTGCCTCCAAAAGCGGCACTTGCAACCTTTTACCCATCTTTTTGACCACAAACATTGTGTCTGGCTCAGCAACTGAAATGACAAGCCCTGACCTGCACAGTGTCAAACAAGCATTACACTTCTGCAAAAAGCATGAAGCTCAACACTGCAATGAATCTTTTTACGCTGGGTGTGTAAGCAACGCAAAAACATGGTGACTTGCATCCTAGCCTTACTTCACTGGGAGATGACCTGCTCTGCACTACCGACTCCCAGCGAGATGAAGCTAAGTGGCAAGCTCCAGTCCGGGCCAGGACTTGAACCTCAGACCTGATTGTATCAATCAAGTCTTTAAGGTCTGGCCTGAACTGAATTTGATATGTATTCTTACAGTATCTGTAGATTGTACTTCTAAATACACAAGACAGGTATGATTGCCAAAATGTAGTAGCTTGACGACTTGATGCAGATCACAAACAATAGTCGCTCACATTGTTCACTCTATGTCCTCTAGTCACTAGGTGACAGCCTACCTGCCAGGTGTGCCTGTTCTGCCAGCGCTGTGAGCCCGAGACTCAGGCCCACTCGGGAGCTCTAAGTTGATGACTGTATCACAGTTGGGCAAATCCAAGCCAAACAAGAATCCCATTATTCAGATAATCCCAATGCACTGAATGACAGCCTTACCCTGCCGTTCTCCCAGGCATGTGAGCAAACAAGCTGCTGCCATGTCCCCAAGGCACTACTGTCACAATCCTGCTCCACTACAATCGCGATGACTGCTTTTGGTGAACACTGCTATTGTACAACAAATGCACCCATGCTTACCTGCCAGCCCTGCCTGTTTTGCCAGCTTTGTGAGCGTAGGACTCAGGTCCACAAGGCAACTGCTCGTTATGGACACTGCTGTCGTACAACCAATGTACCCATGCCTACCTGCCAGCCCTGCCCGTTCTGCCAGCTCTGTGAGCGTAAGACTCAGGGCCGCTGGGCAATTCCAAGTTGATGACTGCATCACAGTCTGGCACATCCAGTCCTCTGGCAGCAACATCGCTTACAATCAGCGCCCTGTGCTCCCCACGCTTGAACCTAGCCAGCACATTCTGTCTCTGGGCTTTGTTCAGCTCCCCATGAAGGCAGCCAACAGACATGCCCCTTGCTGACAGCTTTGCCTGAGTGTCCTGCAGAACAGATTTCATGTGTAAGTTGGACACTATGGCTTGAGCTTAGCCGGCGCGTTATGTCTCTGGGCTTGAGCCAGCTTGCCATGCAGGCAGCTGACAGACACACCTATTGCTGAGAGCTTCGATCCTGCAGAACAAGCTCCATATGTGAGTTGGACTTCATTGCTTGGATCTGGCCAAAACGTGCTGTCTCTGGGCCTTGTTCAGTTCGCCATGTAGGCAGCCCACAGACATGCCCCTTGCTGACAGCTTTGCCTGAGTGTCCTGCAAAACAGTTTCACTCTTGGTTTGAAGACAAGGGAAGACATGCCATGTCCTGACAGCTGTATCTGGCTATCCTGCAGAACAGTGTTCATGTGGAAGTTGGCCACAATGGCTTAAGCTGGCCAGCACACTCTGTCTTGGGGCTTTGTTGACTTCGCCATGCAGGCAGCCCACAGACATGCCTCTTGCTGACAGCTTTGACTGAATATCCTGCAGAACAAGTTCCATATGTAAGTTGGACACTATGGCTTGAACCTAGCCAGCACGTTTTGTCTCTGGGCTTGGTACAGCTTGCCATACAGGCAGCTGACAGACACACCTCTTGCTGAGAGCTTCGATCCTGCAGAACAAGCTCCATATGTGAGTTGGAATTCACTGCTTGAATCTGGCCAAAACGTGCTGTCTTTGGGCTTTGTTCAGCTTGCCATGCAGGCAGCCGACAGACACGCCTCTTGCTGACAGCTTTACCTGAGTCGCCTGCAAAACAGAACTGCTTCTCTCTGCAGTGCCCCGTGAAAACCAGTACATGCCGAGCATACAACCTTCACGCAGCCAATTCAGTCAAGCACAGCACTTGCACAAGCTATTGTGTATGGCAATATCTGCTATTGATCCATGTAGAATCACACCTGCTGCAGGTACACACAGCACTCATGGAAGCGTTTGATAGTATACTGCAAGACACACTGCTGGTTGTTCACAAGAACAAACACTTGCTGCAGGTTTGCTGCATGTACGCACAGCACATTCACAGGCTGTACTTCACCTGTAATGTATGATGATACTTACTGATACTACTCATCTTCATGAGCACTTGATGCAGGTCTGCTGCATGAGGATGAGCACATCCAGAGCATCCAATCATTACACAGCAGCATTAGTCATGCATGATACACACAGGTGCACACCTGTAACGACTGCTGGTAGTTCATGAAGATGAGGACTCGCTGCAAGTCTGCTGCGTGGATGCAACGGCGTATAGCGTCCACTCTGTGCCGCCGTGATGTCTCCAGGTACAAGTGCTGCAGCTGTGGCGGCAGATCTGGCGGTGGCTTCTGTGGGGTTGCTGCAAACATCGGCACATGGTTGATTGTTGCAAAACAGCTTGACAGGAGATGCTTTTCATTTTGCAAGACAACTTGACAGAAATGCTGTGGCAGTAGCTCTGGCAGTGGCGTCTACAGCGTGGCTGAAAACATCCGCACATGGTCTATATGTTGCAAAACAGCATGACAGGAAGTCCTGTTGGTGCTGCAGCTGTGGCAGCAGATCTGGCGATGTGCTTCTATGCTGTCGCTGCAAAGATCAGCACATGCTTTTCATCAGTCAAATGCCGTACTCTTCATTCCAATGATTGATCCTCTGAGCAATCTGTATATTGTGTATGACATATGGTGACTTTCATTTGTAACAACAGCTATAACGACAGCTAATTTCCATGCAGATCTGTCCTGATGACACATTGTCCTCAATCAAGAGGTACCTCTGCAATTCTTGATTGGTTTCCAATTGCATTATCCTTGCATTAAGAATGTCCTTGCGTGCAATGTCTGTACAAGGAGAACTGACTGTATCTGTGCTGGGTCTCCGTGACACAGCTTGCTGGCTCAGCTGAAAGCTACAGGTCAACGAAGCAACCTTGAAAGGTCCTTCTCATAGTCTACATCTGTTGTGATTTATCTGTAAGCCATCATTGCCAGCGCTCACCATCTGCAATTTGTGACTTAACATCATATTACAACTGCAGAAGTCTACATCTGTTGTGACTAATCTGTCAGGTATGATTGCCAGCGCATGCCATCTGCATCTTGTGACTAAACACCATGTGACAAGTAGTGCGTATTGACGGGTGCAATGCTCAATGTCACATTGCAGGCAGTGCTGACTTTTGCACACCTGCTGTCCTTTCCTCAGTCTGCTTGCTATGGTACCTGTTGTACCGATATCAAGCAGATTCAGGCTAAAGGGCATGGCAGCATCCCAACAGCTATCAGCTTATAGTCACTTCTTGACCTGACGAATGCGTTTGTTACCAAGAGTTTGTCACTACATCAAGTCAGAACTGCGCAGGATTACCATTGCAGTCAGAATGCAGTGCTTGGTCCCCACTCTTCTTGTTGTTACATCAAAGGTGTCATTATATCAAGTGTCACTACAACAAGGGAACACTATACAGTGTTTTCTTGGTGTAACGCCTGTTTTTGTTACCAAGAGCTTTGTCACTATATCAAGTTGTCACCACTCAGACGTAACCACTGCAGTCAGAGTGCAGTGCTTTGGTTCTCACTTTCAGGATTGTAACATCAAGAATGTGACTATATCAAGTGTCACTACAACAAGACAACACTGTACTTCATTTCTCAGGTTCTGCTCAATATCAGCACCATTTGCGTGTTTTCTCCCAACAACACACTAGAACATGAAAGTGCTGCGTGAGATTCACCTCAGATACGATCAGCAACAGCATGACTCAAGCCACACAAGATATGGCTGATGGTATTGCTGACGAGCGTATTGCGTATTTCACAATTTGCACTGCATCTCAGCAATTCATACTCTGAACTTTTGCGTATTGCGTTTTACGTATTGTGTATTGAGTATTAGATATGGGAAGTCACTGGTTGTTATGAAGACAAATCATTGTGCATGCAACGGCGTACCTTGAGGCTGTGCTTGACTGGCAGGAGTAGCTGCGTTGGCAGCTGCTGGGGCCTGCTGTGTGATAGCCTGGGGCTCTACCAGCTCACCAGCAGCATTCACAAACACCTTATCTGGGTTAGGACACCACTGAGCTGCCTTTTGCAACACCTGTACGCAATCACAGCAAGCGCGCTGTAAGTTGATGAAATCAACTCTTGTATATGAACACATGCTTGCATGAAGCTGCTGAGTTGCAAAGGGCACACATGCCAAGCCACATAACCATATCAGCGCATGCAACTGTTGGACGTCACATCAATTTGGCTCACAGCAGGAAACTTGACGCATTACCCACTCAGAAGGGCATCAGCACAAAAGTAGACCTATGTGTTGATGTTTGTCGCACTCAAAGCCTGCAAGATGGTCCTGCATATAGATTCCAGGTTGCAGCTCATTGAGTGCATAGCCACAGTACAACAGTAAAAATGGTGCAAGCATGAAGAGCAGAACAAAAGGGCTACTACGCGAGGAACACGGATAGGTACAGGCACAGAGACAGATGCATGACAGGCAGGCAGGCAGGCAGGCAGGCAGGCAGGCAGGCAGGCAGGCAGGCAGGCAAGCAGGCAGGCAGGCAGGCAGGCAGCAACAAATGTAGGTTCACAGGAGCAGAAATTGACATCACAGGGCTGAAGTGCAGACCTGTTGAGCTGACTTGTGCATGAGTTGCGCCCTGCGCTTGTACGTGGTCTGGATAGACTTGAGGTGGCGGTCTAGCCCCTCATCTCCCAAGTGCTGCATCAGCTCTGCTATCATCACCTGCACAGCATACAGAATTTGCACATGTTCTGCAAATCCTCTGAGGCAGAATGCGGAAATGTAACATTAACAATGCGCCATGACAACAAAGTCTTTGTACAGTCGGGACAAGCATAGACAAGGCTTACTAGCTGTAATCTCGATGTGCTGGCTACCTGTGTTGTGCTGCAGGGGCCGAGGCAGGTGCCGTGCATGTGGAATGTGAGCTTGTCCACAAAGGTTGGGTGGGCCGTCAACCACCCCACTCTAAATCCAGGGGCAATGAATTTGGCGAAGCTGTCCAAACGGATCACTCTGCCGTCTGTGTCTATGGACAAATAGGATTGGCCTAGGTTCCACAACCCTGGCACCTCTCCTGCATCATTGATAACTGCTTCGAGGGCCTCCAACCAGTCTAAGTCTCTGGAGACAGTGCAAGTGGCAAAGCTGCCCAACGTGAATGCTCAGCTCTATATCTGGCGACAGGTAAGAGTGGCCTAGGTTCCACAATCCTGGCACCTCTCCTGCGTAACCCATACACGCTTGCGCGGTCTGTATGATGACTTTATGGCTTGCACACCGCACTGATCTTATGCAAAATACAAGTGCTGTGAGTGTCAACAGAGGTCTGACAGCTCTCCAGCAAAGACAACCCACTATTTATTATCATCACTGTCGCCACCACAGCAGCTGGCATGCGCTCTCTACTGTCATAAGATGTACGGTTCATCCTCAACTATCATGAGGTCATGCTTGCGGCACACACAGCATAGCGCCTGTTTGCGCTGCAAAGGCGCAATGTGGTACAATTCTCCAAATGCATGGCTCAAAGCAGACAGCTTGTAGCCTACAAGCAATCTTAGTGTTGTAAGGAAACTGGAGGTAGAAGTACGGGACATGAGGTCATACTTGCGGCACACGCAATACAGCGCCTGTTTGCGCTCCGTAGGTACAATGTGGTACAGCTGCCCAACTGTATGGTGCAAAGGAGTGAATCACCAGACAATATACTCAAGACGCAATATGTACGGTAAACCCTTGTTGTAACGACTGCTCTGATTACCACAAAATTTGCCCTTTCATCAAGTTGTCCTTACTCAGAGGGACTACTGCAGTCAGAATGCAGGAATTGATTACCAATAGTAATGTCCTTACATCGAGATTGTCCCTACATCAAGTGTCCTTACAACAAGAGTTTACTGTAATACGCAATATGGTACTGAGAGCATCAGTCACCGGGTTGCAGTGCAAACTGTCAGATACGCGGGTCATTGGTGCCAATACATAAGCACACCACAAATCACTTCGCAGTACTCTTCGTTGAAAACAAGAGTTTGGTAACTCACTGGTGCAAAGCACACAGCTTGTAGCCTATAGACGTGCTTACTGTCATAAGGAAACTGGAGGTAGAAGTACGGATCATCCTCAACTATCATGATGTCATGCTTGCGGCACACGCGGTATAGCGCCTGTTTGCGTTGCAAAGGGGCAATGTAGCTGACTGGGTTCTGGCCATTCGGGACCAGGTACAGCACTCTGGGAATGCCCTTGCCCTGTGCCCTCTTATCCTGCAAGACCTGCAAAGGATAGAAAGTGCTGTCTTAGTGCGGTTGGCAAAATGCTGCTGCGCAGCAACATAGCTGATGACAGTTTGAGACGATTGAGACAGGGCGCTGTATCCCGAGGGGCGTCCTTGCCTTGCGCCCACAGGACCTACAATGTCATCGTTGCAGTTCATAATGCAGCTGCTCCACCATAATCAAGCTTGTGGGCAGGATCATTAAGACCAGATATGATTATGATCCAGCTGAGCACTCTGAGAATGCTGTTATCTGGCACCCTCCCGTCTAGCAAAATCTACGATGACATGAAAGCATTTCAGAATCAGCCAGTTGACTGGGTCCTGACCAATGGGGTCCAGATACAGCACTTTGAGAGTGCCCTTGCCTTCTGCCAAGCTATTACCAGTCAGGTGTTTTCTTTGGATAACAGATGCTTGCGTAGCAAGATGTTTATTTTTAATCGAACCAACCTTACACAAAGATATTATTACAGTCAAAATACAGTGATTGGTTAACACCTGCATCGTCCTTGCATTAAGAAGGTCCTTGTAGCAAGTGCCCCTATAAGGCGAAATGATTGTCATCTGGAAGCCGCAAAACAGGCTACCAAAGGCTACAGTGTGGTGTGGTCATGCATTGCAAGTGCCTCCAATCTTGTCCAATGTTTCCCAAAGTCATCCACAGGCTATGAATCATAGCCCTCAAGCCTAGTACAGCCATTTGTACAGTAGGCCTTTGAACAGCCAAACGGCTGTGATGCGACGACGTGGTGCATTCTGGGCAGCCTGAGATTGTCCAAAGCTTCTGTAGTCCTGCTTGGGCACGAACACAATCTTCAAGCCCAACTGTAGCACATGACATGAGGAAGCTTCTCCAAGACAAAAGGATATATGCAATGGTATGATGCAGGGTGGGCAGCCTGACCTTATCCAACGCTTCTGGGGTCATTCCAAATTCGTCCATAGGGACAGGCACTGCGTCATAGCCCTTTGGCCCCACCATGGCTTCAACCAAATGTGAGTAAGTGTACTCATCACACAGCAGTGAGTCGCCTCTATTCAGCAGACAGCACAGCACCATCTGCATGCAACAAGATGTGTCAGATGCTGTTATGCTTTACAACAACTTCTCTTTGTCCTTGTATCGCATTGCCTTCACTCAGAGATGCCACTGCAGTCAGCATGCAGTGATTGATTACCAATTGCATTGTCCTTACATTAGATTGTCCTTACAATCAGTGTCCTTACAAAGAGAAGTTACTGTATCCTGAAACCTGCCATCACAGGCTAAGGCACGTGACATGGAAGGTGTTTCTGGTCTTGTGCAGCTCAGCAGACTTTGGTCAACAATACATTGTGCAGCATCCAACACGCAATGTCTGTCACTCAATGCACCAGGGACAAATGAGTCATCTCCCAAGGCTTACATCTATCGCATGGTTGCTGCCGCTGGCACGGGATGACACATGATGAAATGGTTCTTCTTACAAACAAATTTCGTCAGTCAGTGACTGTCAGTCAGTCTCTGTCAATCCGTGTGAGACTTGACACAGGAACAGAAAGGTTCATTCCAGGAACAGTGTCCGTCAGCCAGTATGAAGCTTGAAGCAGAAGAAGCAGAGTCAGTGTGTTGTCTGACACAGGGACAGATGAGTCACCTCCTAAGGCTTACATCTATGGCGTGGTTGCTGCCGCTGGTGATGACCACTTCCTGACCTGCTGGCGGGGAATGCAGCTGCTGACAGTGCTGCTTTGCCCACTCCAGCAGAGGAACGTAGCCTCTGCCATTTGTGTTGTACTGCTGCGCTGCATCCATCTGCAGCAGCAATGGTGCAGTGAATGGTGACTTGTACAAGAAAGGTCACAAACCAATGCTGCTTCGCCCACTCTAGCAGAGGAATGTAGCCTCTGCTGTTTGTGTTGCGCTGCATGCAGCAGCACAGGTGTGGTCAGAAACATTTATTGAACAGCGTTATACTAGGGATGCTGCTGTGTCTTGTCCAGCAGAGAAATGCAGCCTCTGCCGTTTGTGTTGTACTGCTGCGCTGCATCCATCTGCAGCAGCGTTGGTACAAATGTCAAGTCAAGCCAAGTCAAAATTTTTGCATGAGCGGCCTGATGCTAGGTTAGAGGGGTCATGACAGTGAAGTAAAGTGCTGCTTGGCCCACTCTAGTAGAGGAATGTAGCCTCTGCCGTTTGTGTTTCAGTGCTGCGCTGCAGCAGCAATGATACAGATGCAGTCAGAAGCGTTGCATGGGCAATTATGTACTGAGCGTCATGCCTTTGACGAGACAAGCATACTACTTGGCCCACTTTAGCAGAGGAATATCACCTCCTGCATTTATGTTGTACTGCTGAGCTGCAAAGTCATTGTGTTTCTGTGCAGGTTTACCCTCAGTCAATTTGAAGTTCATAGGCGTCACCTGCTGACTGCCGATTCATGGAAGTTTGAATGTTTCAAATTACGCAGGTCAAAGCTGCAGTGCAAGGAGCATTTGGCGCTGCAATGCAACTGGTCGAAGCAATCAGGAGCATGCAATTATCAACGCACTTGTTCGAGTGTGACAGGTGTAGGCAACTCTTGAGCAAAGCAAACCAGACCAGACTCAAGTTGCTGCACATTCACCTTGTCTTCATCACACATGTCCAGCCAAGTGCCATCTTCAAGCTGAACCTTCATGCCTTTGAAAGGAAAGATGGATGGGGGCGGCAGACCGCCATGCAATCCAACCATTCCAGGAATTCCAGAAAACTCAAAGATGAACTTGCTCAGGCTGCTGAGCGTGCGCGCGCTTGCTTCTTTGCTGAGGTGAGATTCGATGTTGCACGGAACGGGCTTGTCATGCTGAGTCGCGCTTGCTGCATGCGTGTGCTTGGAGGGCGTCTGCATGTTACAGCTGAGGGGCGCGCGAGCAGACTTAGACGTCAGCCGTGACTGGTTGCAGCGCAGCAACACTCTTAGCTGTAACAGTCTGCCGGAGCACAGCATGCGTCACTCCAAGCGGTAGCCAAGGGAACTTGTCCTGCATAAGTGTTCGAGCACTCAAGGAGAGCATACGGACACATGCTGCACGCATGAGTGTACGCAGAGGGTTTCAGCATCAGCACCAACACAGATGCTGGACGCAATGCAGAAATAGAGCAGGACGTACCTGGTAAACGACAGCTGATCAAAGCAACCGCCCAGCAGGAGAGGAAGTCAGCCAAGAGTCGGTTGTTGATCATTGCAGAGATGATCATCAAGCTTGTGAACGAGACTGCACATCGCACGTAGTGCATCAACTACGATTGCGGGGATCGGACCTGCGAGCATTGGACCAGCCACGAGAGATGAGTTCACTGAGCAAGGCGTAACGGCAAGCGTTATGAGCGTTACGGGCAGTGAGCGGGCAGATAGCCGAAAGCTTTCGGCAGCGAAAGGGGCCGAAAGCTTTCGCCCT